>JAIFZK010000113.1:3357500-3505257 GCA_027481765.1 Tenualosa thibaudeaui
CCAGTGGCTGTTGCCACCACTGTTTGGCTTTGCAGGCAATCCCATTTTCAAGCCATCCCATTCCACCTCCACTTGGGACAGACATGTAACTCCTGGACCCCCCACCATGCCTGAGTCTCCCAGTGCAGCTCTGTACAAACACACTTCAGCCGTCTATTCTCCTCCACTGTCCTGCCTATCTGCACCCCCCCCCCCCCACCGCCTTTTTATTGGCCCTTATTAATATCCCCTCCTGCACTCTTCTTTTATCCACCTCTCTCACTTCCCTTCATTCCTTCCTTCCATTCTTTCTAGCTTTCCAGGAATCCTTTTTTCCCCAAATGTTTCCCCTATTCTCCTGTCAGCCTCGCTCTTAGAGGAGAATTTCTTTTCTCTTCTTTTTTTTTTTTTTTTGTTCAGGCAGCGAGCGCTCCTTTCCTGATTAGTTGAAGCAATTATGGCCCTCCTCCATTCATTCTCTGTGTTGCTGGAGCGTACACTTGGGTTCCCTGGCTCTCAGTCTCTGACGGTTTTGTCATCCTTTTTTGTTTGTGGATAAACATTCGTGGCGCGTCTGAGAGGGAGAGTGCAGACGGCTGACAGAGGGGTGATGGTAGCAGGTGTGTGAGGGAGGCACACACACACACACACACACACACACACACACACACATACACGTGTGGACTCATGGAGCCCAGTGTGTCGGGAGAGAGGGCCCTTAAATGTTCCTCTCGACCGGAGTCCTTTTGTCGACCCCGCTTTTCTCAGGACCCCAAAATTAGCAGCTGCCCTGCCCCCTCTCTCTCTCTCTCTCACACACACACACACACACACACACAAACAAACACACACATACACACACACACACACACAAACAAACACACACATACACACACACACACACACACACACACACACACACACACACACTTCTTCTCCCCAACCTGTCCTTCTGTTTTTTTTACATACACACTACTACTCTCCACCTCTCAAAAGCCATAACTAAAGGTTGCAGAGACAGTGTGTGTGTGTGTGTGTGTGTGTGTGTGAGAAAGGTGGATGGGCTGTGCTGAAAAGACAATGTGCCACTAAAAACTCTTGTCAGCGCCTCCTTCCTGAAATTAGCAGCTTTTCTTTGTGAGGCTGGAAGCACAGCTTGAACTTGGCTATATGACCACATGCACTCTGGCCCTGGGGGAACGTCCTGCTGCCCTCCCACAGGCTGCCTGGCTGCCTACATGGCACAGGCCATACAAAGACATCACATGACCCTGACCCCCTCTTCCCCCTCCTCGACACACTAATGAAGGAATAACATCCATTTGAAACACTAATGAAGGAATAACATCCATTTGAAAACATTTGTCACAATTGGTCCCAACATGCTCCTCTGCTGCTTCTACTTCAGCTCAAGGGCTCTTTGTGGTACATTTGTATGTGTGTGTGTGTGAGAGAGAGAGATTGTGTGTGTGTGTGTGTGTGTGTGTGTGTGTGAGAGAGAGAGAGAGAGAGAGAGATTTTGTATGTGTGCGTGTGTGTGTATTACTATGTTTGTTTTGTTTAGTGCAGTGACTTGGCCCATCTGTGTTTTCCTCTCTGGCTGGGCTAAGGGCCCTTGCTCATGTTTGGCTCCCTACACTGCCAAAGGAGGTGAGATGGGCAATACGGTTGCAATCTGCTGCTTGGTCATCATGGGCATGAAGGGCTCCCTCCATGCCTTAGCCGCTGGAGTGGAAGGATACATGGTGTAATACCGTGCTTTGGCTACAGGGGGTGAGCCATTTTACACACAGCAGAAAATAGGATTTAACACCACATCAGGAGACAATGGTGCTGAGCTTGTAGCTCATCTTGTTTATGGCCTGTGTGCCTTTGTGTGGGGTGGAAGTCTTTTTTTTTTGGGGGGGGGGGGGGGGGGTCCAGGGTAACTTTAGGGGATCACCCCCCTCACACACACACACACCCTTTCCCCCATTCTAAGTGAGTGACAAGGCCAGATAGCTCTCATTACTGGAGCCCCAGGCTGCTAGTGACAAAACCTTATCTTTTAATGCCTGATCTTCCAATTAGCCACAGGGCCACGAGTGGGGCCCAAAGGCACAGATTGGACTGGGGGTGTGTGGCTCTGGCAGGGTTTGCAGGAACTTGATGTGAAATAAATGTGTGTGTGTGTGTGGGTGTGTGTGTTGAGTCACCTATAGTGTGTGTCCTACAGTATGACTGAGTATGTGCGGCATTTCAAATGTGTCTACCTTTGTGTGTGTGTGTGTGTGTGTCTCTGTAAGACTCGCTGCAACAGTGGGGATGGTTTTGGGGTTTCGGGGTTTAGCGATAGTTCTGCTTGAGAGGCTGGCTGAGGGCTTATTGTCTGTAGGGGCAAGTGTGTGTGTGTGGGAGAGAGTGAGTGTGAGTGTGTGTGTGTGTCTCAGGGCTGGGTTGATAAGCGAAGCTCAGCCCTGGAGTCCTCATCCTGCCGTGTGTATTAGCGGTGCTTATCGAGAGCAGAGATAGGGCCTGCCAGCCATTTGCCTTCTGCAGGAATTAGCTTCTCTTCCCCAGCTAACCAGGAAGTGCTGATTAACCTTTTCCACTGTCCAAAATCCTTCAGCAACTCCACAATGCCTCAGATTAGACCAGCCATTATTGGCACAGTTAGTGTTTTCCCTGCCCCCCCCCTCCCCCCCCACACACACCCTCTCTTTCTCTCTCTCTTTTCCCCCTCTCACCCACTCGTTCCCTCTCCCTCTCATTCACAAATGTATGCCTCCTCTCACACAGACAGACAATGGATAACCTCACGTCTGCATGTTTTTCCCCCTCCTGCTCACCACTGTGCCCACTGAGTTTCGCCTGCTTGCTTGCGTCTCAAGACAAGTTGCAAACTGCCAATCACGCCTGGCTTGCATTATGCTGGTGCTGCCTGCTCTACTGCATGTTTAATCCACTAATCAATCCTCTCACAACTGGCGGCTATTATTCAGCGCACATATAAGACTACATGGGCTTTGTTTCCCACTGTCCCTCAACATTCATTCCTGAAAATCAATTATTTCCTTTGGAAGACTTGAAAGTACTTAGCAAGACGCCGGAAGGCAAAAGCAGGGGGTTATTTCAAATTGAACCACTCATTTGCTCCTTCTATCTGTCTCTCTTGTGCCCTACCACACACACGCACAGAGAGAGAGAGAGAGAGAGAGAGCGCAAGAATCACAGTCTAGCAGTATTCTGCCGTCGTCTGATGCTGTGCTTAATTACATGCGGCATATCTAAGTTATTACAGAGTAAAGCAGCATGCAAATCGGCCCCATTGTTGGTAGGTTTCTGGGGGAGTGTGTGTGGCGCGGAGGGTGTGTGTGTGTATGTGTGTGGGAGAGAGCCGTTTGTCGGGCCCAGTGGGCTGTGGACTGGAGATAAAGTGCCCCCCCCCCCAACCCCCCAACCCCCCAACCCCTTTCCCCATACGCACTGGTGGAATATCCAGACATCATTAACCACACACAAATAAAGACTAGAAACACAAGCGTGACATTTGACATGCGTTACTAATTGTTAATGTCATTATTTGTCCTGGTGTCTTTTGGTGGTTGCCCCTCTCGCTGCGATGAGAAATATGTTTGATTTGTCAAAGCATAGGAGTCTAATACCTTCCCTCCATGTTCCTTTCAGAAAGCGTGAAACTACATTTAAACGGCGAATCACCCCATTTACCTGAAACAAAAGCAACACCGTAGCACACAGCTGGATCTTTTCAGACACTGAAGCCTCTCAGACTGATTCATTCAGACTTTTGTCTCACTCTTCCTTCCTTCCTCCCTCTCTCTCTCTCTCTCTCTCTCTCATTCCCCCCTCAAAGCATCTCCTCACCTTGTTGCCTCCCCCCTAAATCTAGATGTCTAATCACTGTTCTCCTCTTACACAAAAACTCCATCAGGCCCAAGGTGCTGGGCATATCAGACAGATCACTAGCTGCTTAATGCAACCAGATTAATATTTCACATCATTTATCTATATTTCAGAAAGGCTACAAGAGACTACTGCAATGCAATGTGATCTACTTAACTCACTGACTTCCAGGAAACTAATTCAAGTGTGTCGTCTCTTTCTTATCTATGGAATCTTTGAGCTCTATGGACTCTCTATGAATAGTTTTGCTGGGCTCATCGCTGCTATGCTGCTAGCTACCTGGTTTTCACAGAGTTTGTTTGGCCAGTGCAGCCTGTCCTTGACATAACTTGAGGCGACGGATTTAAAGAAGAAACTGGTGGAGGAGGCGAGCTGTCAGAACAGACTCGAGAAGCTGCTCCATCTCACAATAACTCCATCTCGACTGGTCATCTCTTGAGTGACACCCATTTTTCATCTCTTGATTTAGAAGGTTTTTACTGATTTCACACTCTGTCCATGAATGTGTTTGGAGAAAGATGGCGGACGTTTGTTTGCAAGTCAGAAATGCAACACAGGGGCTGTGCAGGCTGGTAAAAGATTTATGCATGTGAAGTGGAAGAGAGTGACCCAGAAGAGGGAGGTTGTAATTAAGGAGCAGGCAGAGAGCTGAGAGTGATCTAGCCCTCTCTGTACATCCACCGAGGGCATCTGAATATTTCATTTCACCTTGACAGGTGTCTCTTTTGCATCATCATTTTCTCTCTCTCTCTCTCCCTCTCTCTCTCTCTCTCTCTCTCTGTCAGTGCATATATAGATGTTTCTTATTTCACATCTTTATTTCTTATCTGGACAATGTGCTTGATTTGCTTGATGTTTCAACTACAGGCCGCCTCCACGACATGGAAAGATCCAGAAAGGAATGCTTATCCATTTTTTTGTGTGTAAAAAAAAGTGTATAAAAGAGAGTGAGGAAGAGAAGTTAAGATTCAGTTTTCTGAAGGTGAAAGGAAGGGGAAGGGATCAAATAAATATTCCCGGCCATCATCACCCCTGCCCCCCTCCCCCCAAACACACACACACACCCCAAACCCCACCGCCAACATTTCCACAATCATCCATTCCTTTCACACGTCTCTCTCCCCTTGGTTTCTGTGCTGCTTCATAAATAACTCAATCAAGCAGCCGGCGCCTGGCAGGCTTGGCAGGGTGCAGAGACGAGGGCGAAAATTGTCATCAGGTTAAAGGGAAAGCAGAAAAACACGCGTCGCACGCGTCGCCAAGAGGACCAGGGCTGTTAAAGGCGCGGAGGGGCCATCGCCGCATGCAGCGATGAATTTCAAATGTCTTCCTCCTCACCTCGAGATTGAGTGGTGGAGAGGAGAGAAAGATGCAGGGACGGATGAGAGAGAGTGTGAGTGTGTGTGTGTGTGTGTGTGTGTGTGTGTGTATGTGTGTGTTTGTGTTTGCGTGTGAGTGGTAGACGGGGGTTACAGCTGTTCTCCAGAGATAATTGATTTTTTGAATAGGTTAGAGGCAAGCAGTGGGCGGTGTGGGGAGGCGAGAGAGGCAAGGACAGACAACAGCAGGGTCTTGTGCAGGGCTGACAGACACACGGGGACACGCCAGGGGACGCTACGCAAGCCCTGGTCTGCCCAGACAAATGACCCACCATGCACTTATGTGACACAGGTTACCAGCAGACCTGGACCTGACTGTCTATGTGTGGGAAGTCACAAATGGATTTCACTGTTACACAAAACATGTATCTTTATGATTGTGCTGAAAGATGCCATTTTTTAAGTTAGTTAGCCAAAGGTCATTTCAATTAGATACCTGGGTGATGTCAATATTAGGATCAAACAATTGTCAAATTGCCCCAAAAAGGTGTGTGGACATCACTCCAACAAACCACAGCATTTTATCACCACCTCATTAGTTTGTTTGTCAGTTTCCTAATTCTAAATGAAATCATATTTCATTGGACATATAAAAACATGTAGGAGAGTTGGGGAAATGTGTTTTTAAATACATAATATACTAATAATAATTCATGTGATTTCTTATCAGAAACATAATGGGTTCAAGACATCAGTGCTCACCTTTAGATGATTTGACTAAATATTATTAAAGAATGTCAGAATACAAATGTACTATTAGTACTATTACTGCTTTCATTAGTCCTGATGGAATGATGCAATGCATAGTGTGCCCTTCAGATTTGAATTCAATTCCATTATATTTATACAGCGGGATTTACAATAGAATCGTCTCATGACACTGATATGACACATGAGGGCTGATGGTTCTGCTGCAGTATAGGTGCGTGATGTAATGATTCCCCTATTAAGAAACATGCCATTGTGCAAACAGGGCAGACACTGCATTCAGATGCTCAGGGACAAAGTTCACTTTACAGCTTTACATCTTTCGACCCATATTGTCACCTGGCCTCAAACACAACAAGATTCAGTCAGTGACGGCTGACAGTGGACCAAATCACTAGAAAAGAAGAAAAGAATGAAAAAAAGTAACACAGCGGTTGAATGGGAAAAAGGTTGTGTTCCTCCACAGTGGAGAAAAGAAGGGCGGAGGAGGGGAGGGGGGAGTTGGACGGTGGAGGGGTGGGGGGGGATACGGGGGGAGTAGCGAGACTTCCCGCTGAGCTGGAATTGAATTTTTATAGAGTTTAGAGACTGTTTAGCATTTAATTCTACCAGTGGTGCCTAGCGAGTGGAAAGGAGACTTAATTACATTCCAGTCCCTTAGTCCCTGATGATCTTGTGCTTCCCACCTATCCTCAATGGCCTTCTCCCTATTTTGTGCCTCGGCCTCCTCAGACATGGCCTTGCTAGCGACACACACACATACACACACACACACACATAATAGCGAGGGTTCCGAATGCACTAGTGACCATTATGCCCCAGTCACAGATGTGACATCAGCTATAAAGTATGTGCCGTCAAGCGCAGTCAAGTTTTTTTTTAATTTTTATTTGATTTATTTATGCCAACTCTTTTTGTGTCAGTGTGAATGCTTTTGCTGTGGAATTGTGTGCTCACCTTGACATGATCCAAACCACAGGGCCAAGCTATTTGCAGTTTGCCACCCACACAGAGTGCACAAAGGGTAAAAAATGTACCATCTCACACAGCCACTGCATGCGCTCTCTCACACTTTGGGACCAAGCAGAAACTCAATCTGATGTGATACAGAGGAGCTTATTGAGCCATGACCTTTACAAAGACAGGTATTGGCAGAGGTGGCTTTCGTGATTTCATGCATTCTTTGCCCACTTTGGCATGCCAGCGGACTTTAGTAAACAGATGTCATGTGGTCAGCCTCAACTGGGGTCAGGAAGGAAACATATCTCCTCTCTCATTCTCCTCCCAGCAGGCACTGCTGAGCATGTGGAGAACATGGAGGAGGCACTGCAGGATTGAACTGGGACCTGTGGTATCTTCCTATCCATTTGAGAGTTCCATAGCCTACATAATAATAGCCCTCAGGGCTTCTTTTTCACAAAAGACCGGATACGTTGTTCTTAACCTCACATAAGACACTTCTCTAGTCTGGTAATAGAAATGGATGCTGTTTGCATGTGGTCACTGAGCATGCAGAATGCATCAGTCCTCCAAAGAGTGTCATCTGTACATTCATGACTGTGTCTCTGTGCAAGTGACACATCCTTTGAGGGATAGATTCAAGCAGCAAAATTCATCTCAGTGGCGTGACTGAGCTCACCCATTTCGCTCCTTTAAGTGCGACTGAAAAATCCAACATTAATTTCCCAAGCTGTAAAGAACCCAATGATTAAAGTCTTTGTGGTCAAACCAGTTCCAGATTCAATGTGTGGTGGTCACACAGTGACTATTGTCATCTTAACAAGGCATTGTATTTGATTTAACTTTTTTTTACGTTTAATACAATTAAATACCTTAAGAAATTGTAGTTAAAATAATTTCAAGAATTATATTAGAACCTAAACACCTTTCATCATATTACCATATCAATAAAAATGTTTCAATATTATAAAAAAATATATTGTGTATTAAGTAAATGTTTTAACCAGTGGAATGACGATGGACTGTGACTTATACACTTATACAGACTTGACAGATGTTTGATGTACAATTTAAACTACTTTTATGGATATACCCACCTACATACTCCTCGATACAGGAAAACAAAACAAAAGTAGTACTTCATTATTTAATAATGAAATAGTTACAGAGTAAAGTAATGCTTAATCATTTTAAACTGCACTACTAAAAAAGTACAACACTTTAAAATGGTTAAAAAGTTACATTTTATTTCATATAGATTACACATCCAAAATCAATGCAGCATATTTAAACGTTTAAACACAAACAGTTATTTCAATTTAATAGTGAGTACATAAAAATACATTTAAAGTTGTGTTCTTGACATTGAGGAGGCAAAAAATACATTGGTACACTGATACAATGCCATGAATGACAACAAAATGTGTCCAGCAAATATAAGGCTGGATCTGCCCATCTATCATGTGCGCTAAGGAAGGGTGTGTGTGGAGGGGTGTCTCTACTAAAGAGAGGGGAGTATCTGCTCCACCTAATATCCCAAACAGCCATCCACCAAGATTTCTCATTAGACTAAAGCATTTGCCAAGAAACTACGTTATGCTTCAATAGTCTTGTTTCTGTTACGAAATGCCCTGCACCACAATTTAAAATGTCTCCCCTCCAAGATTATTGGTCACTTACAAGTCACACTGAAAAACCAAGCAACATATCCCAGGACCAGTGCCTTGCTATATTGTTTTCACACTACACTGTCTGACCTTAAAACTACAAGGTGATAGTGCATTCACTTGCTAGGTTTTCACCTCAGAGGTTTAAGATACACATGACAATCAGTATATACTTTCATTGTAATACTAAATGTAAGTGCATCAAGTTCAGTCAAATGTCATGAATGGAGATCTTCGTCAATTTCTGCAGGTAAGAGATGCACAGTAATAAGCAGAAACAGTTCAGTTGATAAAATGTCATGTTGAAGTCGATAAGTGCTCAAATATTCATTATTCATAAAAATACAAAGGATATTTCAGTTACTGAAATACTTTCTTCTTTTGTATCACCTAGTGCCACGATGCACAGACTGTCACTGATCGGCCATGTTATTACAAGAGTAACAAGTTCACCTTTCACATGTAACTGGCAATGGACATCACGCGATTTTCTGTCTGTGTTTAAAGCAACCTCCGCTCTCCGCTAATGGACCTATTAATCTTATGTCAAAAACGACAAAAGAAGTAACACTGTTATTTGATTCTTTGGCCCAAGGCTCGGTTAACTTCCAAATAACCTTTAAACATATATTTATTTTAATCGCCTAGCTTCTCTTGCCATTATAAGTATCATACTGTGTCAAATACAGTCCTCCGAAAGGAGACCTGCAAACGCAAAAAAATATGGTAAGGGGATTCAGAGGTTAGTTCAAAGGTCAGCAGGGAGTCTCTCTCTCCCTCTCTGACGATGTTGTCCTGAGATGTGTAGGCCTATACATGGACAGTGGTTGAGCAAAATGGTAGGCCTAAATGAGCAGTTTACAAAAGTTATGTGCAATAGCTATGGAACAATATTCCCAGAGTAGAATGAAGAACATCGGGAAAATGTCGTACTGATAAGTTTTGACAATTAATCACAAGCACTCGTACTCCTAAATTATTTAAACAGTGTGGCAATATGTGAGTTAAATTGCCGAAAATAGCCCACGCGACCACTAAACAGAGTATCCACAGGATAGGTAGCGCATTAGGCCTGTCATCATACACAGGAGTAGGAGGCACTTTCTCCACACTGTTGACGCACCATGCCAGCTGACAACCTATAAAAAATGTATAGGGCTGTGAGTATGATTCGTGAACCTTAATAAATATATGCTACTGTTGTTTTTTGTTTGTTTGTTTTTTTTAAAGAAAAAAATGCATAAAAATCGTTGAGGATGTGGATTTCTCCAACGGACTGAGCCTTTAAACGTAGGGACCCTTTTACGATTCCTTTTATTACTCAGGTGTTCGCGACGAGGTCTTTTTTTTAACTAAGAAAAGACGAGGTCTTTTTTTGAACTCAATGTATTTTCAACTCCATCGTTCTCTTAATCGGTAACCAAGACAGATAATCACTTATCCGCAGGGGGCGAGCTTACGACTTCTGTCTGCTGAAGACAAAGTGAATATGTTCTTTCCTCTTGCGTCCAAATGTCACAAACTTGTAAAGTGAAGTGCCCCACGTATGCCGATATTGATTACATGTTCCGTGTATTGTCTTACTCTGGTATCCGTTAGTCAAATATTTTCCGTAAATCCGGAAGTCTGTACTTTATTTGTTACTCATTTGTAGCCTACACCTCTGCGCAGCCCACTGAGGAAAGAATACTGTTAGACCAGGATTGGCTGCCCGCAGTGAATGGCGTTCCCCAATGGAGAGAGGGCAATTAAATACTAAGCCTCAGGATAAACAGACAATTAGTCCAAATGAATTAACCTGTTTGCGGCATTAATTACAATCGTTGCTTAAACAATGACAGTTGTTTAAATAAAGACATGTAAATGAATGTTATTTAGCGTAAAGTTGCTTGACAAGTCAATCTGTACTCAAAGACGATTTTCACTAGCTGAATGGAGATTGGCCATTGAGCCAAAGAACTTGTGACCGTCTGTCAAGTCAGAAAGTCGTGAAAACACAGCAAACAAACCGAAGCAAACACAAGAAAATATTAAAGTAATTTTTTTTCATATAATATATATACAATACTCTATACATTATATAGCCTACATTTCATAAAAGCCTACGGCAAGGCACTTACTATGGTGTGTCAATGCTATATGCATACTTGACATTTCCCTCAAAATTCCTCAATTAATAACTTTTCTTAACCCGTCCTGAACGATTTCCATTAGGGCTACACTATTCTGCTGGTGGCGTTCATTCTCAGATCCACCAGCCCTTTTAGATACGCCCAATAAACAAGGCTCTACTCAAAAACAACATGGAAAGTGGTGATAACTTCTTTACCTTCAATACACTCTGCAATTGAAGGAGTTGAGAGTTGATGCCGAATTCTCTTGCTCGTGTGGCGTTCCAGGGAGAGATCGCCTCTGATTGGTGCACTAGTTAAACCCGTGCATACACAGCAAAAGTGGAGAGGGATGGAACACGCGCGCTAATGACGCCAAGCTTGACAGTGATTGGCAAGGGTACCATGACAACTGCAGGACGACATCAGGAACGCCAATAGAAAAGGGAAAGAAGATGTTTCGGCCGAACATTCTGACTTGATGAAGGGGAATATTAGTCTGCGCTGAAGGCGATAAGCACAGAATCTTGAGGTTGTTATTTCGTTGCCGTCCCGTTGTGAAGATTTTCAGTCCGGCGGCCCAATGGTTTTCCGGTCACCCTTAGAGATTTACCCATCACACCTTTTCCTGCCTAGCCTTGCGGACCGGCCACTGCTCTTGGCGGGTACCCTTCCCAGAGCTCGGTCCCCGGAGGATTTGCCAATGTTTCAGCTGCCAAGCTTAAACTTCTCGGCCGAACAGGTGGCGAGCGTCTGTGAAACGCTGGAAGAAACAGGAGACATTGAGAGACTTGGCCGGTTTCTGTGGTCTCTGCCGGTGGCCCCGGGTGCCTGCGATGCCATTAACAAGCACGAGTCCATCCAGCGAGCCCGCGCTGTGGTTGCGTATCACACTGGGAGCTTTCGCGAGATGTATCACATCTTGGAGAACCACAAATTCACTAAAGACTGTCATGGCAAACTTCAGGCTATGTGGTTGGACGCGCACTACCAGGAAGCCGAGAAGCTCCGCGGAAGGCCCCTAGGACCCGTCGATAAGTACCGAGTACGAAAGAAGTTCCCTCTTCCTCGGACCATCTGGGATGGAGAGCAGAAGACACATTGTTTCAAAGAACGGACACGCGGACTTTTACGAGAATGGTACCTCCAGGACCCGTATCCAAACCCCAGCAAGAAAAGGGAATTGGCACAAGCCACTGGACTAACACCCACCCAGGTGGGCAACTGGTTTAAGAACCGACGACAAAGAGATAGAGCTGCAGCAGCCAAAAATAGGTAGGTCCACAGCTCACATTCCTAAACAAATATAGTGCAGTGTGTTTCTTTTAAAAATACTAGCCATGCGTAAATGGTTAGCTTTTTTCGTTAATGTTTGTCAAAATATATGGTACTTGTTTTAATATTCAATAGAACGAGAATGACTTTTGACGCAGAAATATCTAAATCGGCAAGTTCTTGCATATGTATCCTAAAATGAAACGCGGGGAAAGCGTGGAAGGTTGTGGGACAGAAAGTTTCTGGATTGGGTATACTTGCGTTATTTATTTAGAATTTACGCGCAGACAATAGGGGTGAGTTACATTTTTATCTAAAAATCAAACTAACCAGTCCTAATTTAGAACAGTAAATGTGTTTCAGGAATGCCACATTCTCATTGGAAAAGAATAATTACAAGTTTGGGACATCTTCATTATCCCATGTAGTCTACAAAGTAGCTTAATATTCAAATCAAAACCATAAAATCCTTGCTAATATTTGGATCAAAACCATACAATCCTTGCTAGCACCGTTTCCCCAGTAATTTAATGTAAATATATATGGATGAACAATTGAGGTCGTCAGTGACATCTACATTTAAAACATTATTCGCTGAAATCAAGTAACCCAAATTTATAGAAATTAACATGATTCCTTAGTGAAATGAACGAAGTGATATTAAAGAATATCAATGTCTGCTGGTAAGATAATTATTTAAACGTCATAGGTTTATATTTATTTACTATTTCAAGCCAAAATGGAAACCATATAGAATATACGAGATAACGTCTGTTTGGCCTCTTTTTTAAATGGTGAAAGGTATGCATAGTGTGTGCGCCAAACATTCAAGATTTGTGTTTTATGTTTTATGATTAGGCTATAAGTGAAATCAATTAATTTTGAAACGTTGTGTATTGTGTATTTCTGTTTATCTCAGGCTTCAACACCACGGCCTGGGCCAGGGCAGCCTACGATCTCTCACCGAAGCCGGATGCACTCCTCACAGCTCAGCAGAGTCCCCAACCGCCAGTGTGTCCAGCCTGATGGAGCGAACGGATGCAGGCACCATCCTCTCTGTTACGGACAGTGACTCTGACTTTGATGTTTAAGCAGGGACGACAGTGATGGCCTCCCGTGAACTTGGACCAGAAAAAAGTTTGCGGTTTGGCAAGAAGGGGACCAATCGATACAAAAAATTATTCGTTTGAGAATGAAAGACTAGCATGTTGATATAGCGCTTCTGCAGACAGGCGCTGCCTCTTCTCACCTTGTAAAGGCTGCATGATACGGTTCAATGTTAATTTTAAAATAAGTTTGTTTTATTAACGTGAACAAACTGATGAGAGACTCTTGGAGGAAACAGTTCCACGCCACTTTGCATAAGGCTGAGTTCTCTTTTTGCCCTAATTCAAGTCAAAGCAGGAAGACCATCCTTTCATATTACTTCTATAGCCTATTCAGACAATCGTTTTAGTCGAAAGCACCTTTCCCGTCACCTTCGGCTGCAGGAAGGTTTCCTACCTTTTCACGTCTTGTGCGTGCTTGTGCGTGTGTGTGTGTATGATGAGAGAAAGAAAATGCAAAGAAAGAGAAAGAGAGAACGTGTAAAGTGTGAGGAGAGTATATTTGATTATTGTTTGTAGGCCTACGATGTTTATGTCATGTCAGTACGCATCTTTTCCTTAAGATTCTACATTTTCTTCTCCATGAAATGTGTCTAAATATTTGTAAAGTGCTTTGATATTTCAGTGTTTGTGCGTTTTATACTATAAATAGGTTTATGGCGCTGAAGAACAGTGTTATGGGTCACTTTTATGCAAATAAATATAATTTAATATAATTATAATTCAATAGAGATTTCCCTCTGTTCTTACACCCCCCCCCCCCCACACACACACACATAGAGCAGAGAGAGAGAGAAAGAGAGAGAGAGAAGTTTTTTTGCTGGAATGTGGGAGAAGTGCTTGAATAGGCTACTTTTTTATTTTCTTGGAGATTGCTAAAATGTTTTTTGTGCCCAACATTTAAAAAGATAACAACAACAGCAAAAATAACAACAGCAAAAATAACAACAACAATACTACTACTACTACTACTACTACTACTACTACTAATAATAATAATAATAATAATATTTTTAGCTATAGGCTATGGTAACACCGCTGACGTAGCTTTGCTTGTTACAATAGTCATTTATGTGAAGTCAGTCGCTGCTATCTAGAATATATCGTTCAGTAGGCCTGCTGAAATGTTCACCTCTGGGAAAACATTTACAGAAAAAAAATCGGAAATGTGCTTCGATTTTATATTTATCATCCTGTAGGCTATTTAACCAGTTCATCACAGGGCAAAACGTAGCAAAAAATAATAATAAAAATGCCGTTAAATGAATAGCACACAAATGTATATGAACCAGACGTGAGTGTGCGGGTTTGTGTGTTTGTGTTGAGGATCCACATTAGCCCGAGGAAAAAAACAAAACAAAAAAACATCAACAGCTGAATATTAAGATACTGCAGATACTGCAGTTTTCGCACACTTTTTTGGTTAAGATCTTAGATTTTTTTTCTTTTAATTCTTTTAATTCTGAGATTCCAATGCTAAAAAACGAAAACCTAATGCACCTAATGCGAAAACGTATGCAGCCTACACTGGCATTTCGTGTCTGTGTAACCAGGTGTGCTGCATAACCTCTGTCTAAACTGAACTGTAAACCTACAAATGGCTACACAGCATAGGGTCCATTATTCTAGGCATTCGTGACAGTTCCAGCAAAGCTGTAATTCATGTGCACTTTCTCACTTCGTATTATACCTTAGGCAAGACTAAACGCAAAAAGTCGTACAATTGTGCACATGGAAATCAAAGCTTGGTGGCAGTACCAGTAATAAAGTAACTACCGACCTTCTCCGATTTCATCGCTTAACTGAGCACAACTTTCTATTCATGGGTATTCATGCGGCACTTCTTTCTGACCTGGATTCGCGCGGCATCATGGGGTGCAGTGGATGTAGAGTGCAGAGCGACCAAACGAACGTTTGACACCCTCATACGTTTAACTTCGGTCTCTTTAACACTGTCAATACATGTGCCAATCAGAATGAACCTTTTATAAAATGTACAAATACATTAGGCTAATATTTGAAAGTTAAAAAGACTTGTCAATGACTATACTCCCTTCAATTGAAATTTTACCAGTGAAGAGGGAAAATTCTGAATATCTAACACTCACAACTGAAGACTAGAACCTGTACATATTTCCTCGTTTACCTTTTTGTTTAGAATGTGTAAAAACATACTTTGTTACCTATTCTTCTTTATTGTCGTCTTTTAACTTAAGGCCATGTTTTTGACCCTATTTTGTATTGTCGTCCATAGTGTCCTATAGGCCCAAAGGATAAGGGATACAAGATTAGGCTTTAACTTTTGTCGTTTTGAATTGAATTCCTCTAGCCTTCACACTCACTCAACTATTCTCTCTCCAACAGCAACCCCCTTCATGGCGCGACAGTGTATTTTCTGTCACAAAATACGCACAGAAACAGGTTCTTCAAGAAGACATCATTGTGTTTGCTGCTTTGTCATTGTGCCCATGATTTTTATGAGAACAGGTTCTCGGACCAGGGCAGGGTATTCCATTTTCAGATGTGATTTTTAAATGACTGAACTATTGGAGCAGGCTATGCGTGCGCTGCCCCCTTGTGGCTGGCATGGAGGTCAGCCTACAGGCCCCACTGAACTGAGGTCATACAATTCTGAAAATACACTACTGGAAAAAAGGTTCCTGTGGATGCTGTCATGACGAGCAAGGTGAAAGGTGGAAGCACACACGCGCACACACATACAAATTTCATTATTACTGTAGTGTCGTCAATTAATTTTCTATTGTCTGGATATTTTAACAGACAAGGCTACGTGTAACAAAGTTAAATAACACACCCAGAATGCTGTGAAAATCATCTTAATTTATTTGTGTTCTCTCTATCTGAAGAATGTAGAACTCACCTCTCACCAAAATGTTTTAAGGCAGAAGAAGAGAGGAATCACTGCACTGGCATGGACTAGCATCTGGTGGACACACATCACCAATGCAGTACACAACAGACAGGTTAATGCCATCATAAGGCTAGAGATAGAATATTTTTGAGTGATACTGACAGTTTTACTGAATGATACAATAAGAACTAGTTGATATACCGATAGGCTATAGGCTCACATTTCTGGAGCACTTGAATAATCACAGGCAACTTATGATCATCTAATCATCCAGCACTAACAATTATAGTCATGATTCAGTGATAACAATAAATAAATTCAGCATTATTGTTTGTCATTTTCAATCTATAAACATTAATTAGTAGATGTAAGGATACTGAATTACTCAGGTTGTCAGGCGAATCCTTTGCTATATATAGTGCATGTTGCTCCCAGTGCCATTGCTGAATGGCCTACGTGCTGTTTCTACAAAGCATCTTTGCTAACTTCCTTCATTGTCTTGGTCGTTATACTGCGTCATTCAGTGGCAGAACTACAGAGATTGCTAACGACGTTAGCAACAACGCTGTCTAGAAACATACCTTGACTGCTTGGATTTCTCATTCAGGAATGCAATTTTATAAGCCACAAAAACATGACAGTTACTACATGACAGTTTGCCTGAGTCATTGACACTACTTTGACAGAATTCAGTTAGTTATTGCCTTAGATCTCGATATCAGGAATCAGTCCTGAGTAATACTTCCCATTCATCTTGATACACATGCTAGAATCCAAATCTGCCTACTCTTGATCTCTAACTGTAAACCTCTGCTAATGGATAATGGGTGGCTGTGGGATTGCATTGGATATCTCTTTTCAAATTCAACTAGACACCAACAAAGTGAGAGACTAGGGTGTTTGTCTGCAGTAACATCAGTTACAACTGATGTTTATATGATGGGTTATGCAAGGGACAACAGCCACTAAAGTACCCTGCTAGAGTAAATACATTTCTAAAGCAAATTTTCAACAGATTTTTTTTACAATGACTTTGTATTGTATTATAAATGTATTGCTTTTTTCACAAAATTTGCTCCATTGCATGTGGTAATAATTACTTTTTGGTGATGCCTGCACAAAGATGGTCACACAGGGATACAAGGAATACTTCTGTGGTTTATTATGACAAAGCTTACAGCACCATCTAGTGGTCATATTGACATCATGACAACATATATGTTTTGTGATAAGAACACAGGATTCAGTGGATGTATATATATATATTATTGGCCTTATTTTTAAGACCAGTATTTAGCTTATAAAATTATTAGTGCACCTTACCTATCATTAGGTCCATTTGTTTCTTTTGCATTGATTATTACAGTGTTTTGTATTACTTTAATTAGCTTTGCAGTAACTTGATTTCTAACATGCCCATGCAGTGTATATCCACTGAATATCAACATCATGAGCAAAATTGGTTAAAAATAGGTATGTGGCATGTGTGTACATGGTCATATTTGTGGTATTATCAGAAGGGGAAAGCTCAAGACTTAGTGGGCTCATAAAACATGTAGACATGGCCACAGACCTGTCTCTTTCTTCCTTTGAGGATCTCTGGAAGTGATAACCATTGCTTCTGCATTCTGACCTTGTCGTACTCTCCCACATGGAATCTACTGTGTGAAGTAACATTAAATCATGGCATCAGATGGCATCAGACAGTGCACTATCATGCACTGTTTAATTCGATTAATCTCTTTGGAAATATAACACATCTATAGCAGCCTCATTATTATTTGGGACCTCATGAACCACCTGCCAAAGTAATTAAAGTAAGTAGTACCATCTTTGTTCACCTTGTGACATCAAAGGTGACTTTCACCTTTAAGGTTGAGTATTCAGATTAAACAACAGCATTTATCAGTCTGGAAGGTAGAAACTGCATACTGGTGAATCCCATCATGTCCATGAAGGTTTAGTCACTTGTGTAATGAATATGCAAAGCTTAGATAGTAGACTGTGTGTAGCCATTAGGCTAGTTTGGGCTTTGAGGTCACTTTTCAACTACTCAGCTTTTCTAGTCCATTCTTAACTTTTTCACATGATTAGTTTCATTTTAATTTAGTAGAGGTAATGTGAAAGTAGTTCCTTAAATAAAGCTTGCTTCTACGGAAGCTTTATGGAGGTACTGATTTCGTTCGTCCAGCAGGTCTCGGCACCTCCACACACAGCCAAAAGTACTGCTACCTGGTATAATGACCATGGAATTACTTGATAGGCCAGAAAACTCACCTGACTCAAACCCCATAGGGAATCTACAGGGTGTTGTCAAGAGGAGGATGAGAGACACAACACCCAGCAATATAGACAAGCTGAAAGCTGCTGTCAAAGCAACCTTGGCTTCCATAACACCTCAGCATTGCCTATGTGCCACACTGCATTGATGCAGTACTTCATGCAAATGGAGGTCCAACCAAGTGCATATACATTAATAGAATTCTGTTGCAGCACCCGGGGACCAATGAGAGGTTAGGTGTCGTGCTCGCAGCTTGGCCATGGATGAGGGTATGCAATGAGTGAACAATGTTCAATCACTTTCCCCACCCACACACCAAAGATCGAACTGGCCACCCTGTCACAAGTCCAAGCCCTATTCAATAGTCCACGGCTGCCCCAAGTTAGGCATATAATGATTTTTTAAAAACTTCTAAATCTATCACCCTAGATTTAAAAATTAAATGATACCATTGCATTGGTTGTCTTCAAAAGGATCCCAGGCTAGTAAGATATGTTGGCGTTGGTATCAGCTATATCTAACACTCAAAATGCTTTCTATTTTCAAACTTTTAGAAAATCCTTCATTTGCAGAGCTTGTAAGCTGTCATTTAAATTATGTCTCAATGCTCTCTGGGTAAAAAGTGACATCACCTGGTTGATATTGATATTGGTGTCTATGTACAGCAACAGCTTGATTGTGGCGCCTTGATTGAACTTTGACTAAATGCAACCAGGTGATGTCATTTTACAACAATGGCATCTTAAAAATAAACTTTTAAAAAACCAAAAACATTTTGATGTTTATGTAGCTGACGCCAAGGTCAATCTTATAAGGCCAACATATCTTACTAGCCAGGGATCCCTTTATCTAATAGACTAAGATATGCTGCATATGCATGCATATGATCCATTATCTACTGAAATATCTGATCACTTACATTTAACATGTGATAATTTCAGAATCTCCAACAGGATAAATATAGTATCTATGTATGTATGTATGTATGTATGTATGTATGTATGTATGTATGTATGTATCTATCTATCTTTTAAGCCATGGGTTTACAGTGCACTTCTAACCAAACGTTTTTGAAAACTCTGGCTATGCTGAATATAAATTTGAATGTTTAAAGGATCCCTGGCTCGTGAGACAAGTCCGCCTTATAAGACTGACATTGGTATCGGATAGATTTAACAGAATTAAAAATCACTCAAAATGCTTTCTTTTTTTGTCAGAACTTTTTGTAGAGCTTGTAAGCTGTCATTGCTTTTATGTCTCAATGATTTCTGGGCAAAAAGTGATATCACCTGGTTGATACTGATGGAGTCTATGTGCAGCAACTGCTTGGACCTTGATTAGCCTCAACTAGGTGATGTCACTTTTAACAACAGTGGCATTTTATGAGCTTTTATTAAAACCAAAAACATTGTGAGTGGTTTATGTAGCTGATGCCAACGTCAACCTTATAAGACCAACATGTCATACTAGTCAGATGATTTAACATGTAATTTTGGGATGTAGTGCCTGCCTATTTCAGCCCATATATGTACACTGAAAATCAGCTGAGGAAGTCACCAGTCATAAGTCACTGTTTATTACGATAGATATAAACAGGCTGGTAAAACACACAAAAAGCTACCCTACCTAAAAAGCTACCATAGAGTTAGTCCTATTTCTTCTACCTGCGCACTTGTGATATCCTACAGCTGACCTAGCTGGAGCCATGCTTAACTAGCATAAGCTGGTTTCGAAAACGATGGTTTCGAAAGGACTTTATGGCAGAACTTCCACTTTCTGAACCCAGGATAGCCAACTGATTAATACCTCCACACCGTTAAAAATGTATAGAAATGATATAAGTGATACAAAAATGTAAATATATATTTCATATGCTTCTATTTCGTCTACTCTTATTGCTTTGTGCAATTAAACACTGTCAAAATGAGACGTGTCTATGTCTACAATGATTCGGGGGAAAGTGGTGGAATGATTTGATAATGGTCACACCCGAAACATTTTCTCACCTCTCACCAAGGTCTTTGATCTTTTTTTCTTTTTTCAATCGTTGCGTTAATCAGGCGGTACATTTTGTCATCTGTTGTCCAGGTGCATTCAATCCTGTCGCTCCAGTCTTAATCGCGCAGTGCTCCCTCGTCCGGCCTAACTTTACTATCAACTGACGTGTTTTGCGCATTTCCTGGACCAGCGCAGACAGGCGAAGGGAGGGATAGGGAAAGGAGAGGTAATTTGCAGGAAACGGAGAGGGAAAGGAGTCAGATGGAAGCGGGCCGCCGTCGAGATTTAATTGAACACCTAGGGACCGTAAGAAAAAAGCATTTGGTACATGTGATCATCTATCCAGCCATATCCGACTGACTAGCAGCGAGCGATCATGTGTGGAGAAGGAAGAATTCCAAACGCCTAAGCGCATTTGCTGGATTCAGAGGAAGACCAATAGTAGAGAGCTCCAGACATATTTTCCCTCGTAGTTCATACAGAACCGTGTCAGACATTGGACATTTTGTCTGGTTTTCGCTTTGGAAAACTATACTGTTTCGGCGACGAAGGTGGATTTAAGGCTTGATTTCATTTCAGAGACTGGCGAATCCATTTGTTTACGTATGTTTTCGCACTCAAGGACGGAACAGAACGTAAACAAAAACGGTATCATTGAGCACCGTTGTATAGGCTACTCTGTTGTTTTGTGTGGATTTAGTATGTCTACAGATAAATGTTCAAGAGTGCAGTTAGTTGTTTGGTAGTTAACGAAGACGAAAAATATGGACATTTGCTCTGGTTAGCGCTCACGCTGACTGAACTGAGTGAAATGGCAATCATATGAAGTGAATGATCCGCGTTTGAGCCCTGCGGCGGTGGCCAGTAGACCTACTGTCTGTTTCATCCATAAGATACAATCACGGAAAAAGACGGGCTGCATCGGTATCATCATGGTGGTTTTCAATGGGTTACTGAAGATAAAGGTCTGTAAGGCTTTGGACTTGAAGCCTACAGCATGGTCATTAAGGCACGCAGTTGGAGTGAAATCCCAGACCTTTCTGTTGGATACCTATATAGCTCTAAACGTGGATGATTCACGCGTGGGTCAAACATCTACCAAGCAGAAAACCAACAGCCCAGCGTGGAATGATGAGTTTGTGACTGAAGTGCATGACGGAAAGAAAATTGAACTGTCTGTCTTTCACGACGCTCCAATCGGATACGACGATTTTGTAGCAAATTGCACAATTCAGTTTGAAGATCTACTGCAGAATGGCAGTAGACACTTTGAAGACTGGGTATGTGTCAGATGTCCCTATATTTTGCTTGTCTTTCATGTGCTATCAGTGGACAGAATTGTTTCAATCATTTCATTTGCCCACAGAGCTTCTACATAAACATTTGCCTCAGGGGCTTTCCCTTTCGCTTGGCAAAGCTTAGACGTGGTATTTGTTGGGTGCTGTGCAAAACCTCTTTTGTACAATACAGAGATCTAAATCTAGTTAACTTGGCTGAGACGAGACGGCAAAGGCGTCTGTCCAAACTACAAAGCAATCATTGGATTCATCAGAGGTTTATGTAGTCTACTACTGCTCGCTGTACTTACAAAGCTATTGAAGGGGTGGAGTCGTGAATTTTGGGGAGCAACAGGATGCGCATCGCCAGGAATGGTCTTGCGCCTCAGTTCGTTTGTGCCCCACCTCAGTCAAACCATCGCTTATGTTTTGCGCTGATATTTTGTTGAATAATCATACGTGATTTTTTATGTAAAAGAAGTACCATCTTTTTAGAGCCGTACTTTGTAGGATTAGTATGTAATTTTCTTATATAATTCATAGGAAGTTTCCGTGCTCATTTATCGGACATCGAGAGAAAGGTCAGGCTATATTGATCATGCCACTGTTATTGATAAGTCCTGTCCTGACAGCACAGCAGTTAAATGAGTCAGGGTAGGTGGTGATGAGGCTTGTGGGACATCACTGGTCAGGGCTTAGATGTCCACGCCACCACCCCTCACCCCAGCCCCAATGATATTTGCTGAACATCACTGTAGCGCTCAGTTGTTTGGGAGTTACACAACAGCCAGTTGTACTCCAGTGACATGCAGTGGGTATGAGATCTGTTGATGGCAAAATTTGTTTGAAAAGGGATGCTTCTTTAATGGAAGTTCATAGCATTAGCCCACTCTCACAATCTGAACATGTAAAGAATTCAGAATTCTATCAAGAATGAAAATTCACTGCCAGAAGCCATTGTACAAGTACCACAAGTGATGATTGTAATGGGTGATCTCACATTTGACCTCACAAACTGTCATGACCTCAACTTCACACTGCTGTAGACGTGTGACAAAATGATGATGAGAATTCGCCAGAATTTGCAAGCTTCCTCAACTGAATATGACCAAACCTTTTTCATCAATATGAGCAGACGTTGAGAAGAAATTAAAATTATAAATTAAAATTATAAATAAAGAAATTAAATTATAAGGGAATTCGTATGCTTTACATCCCATGCGGAGGTGCACACTTTCACACTTTTACATTTTACATTTACATTTAGGCATTTACCAGACGCTTTTATCCAAAGCAACTTACAAAAGAGGATAACATTCAAGCTACAACACAACACTCCTAACAAGGAGTGCATATTGCTAACATAGAAACTGCACTATTTTAAGTTGAAAGTGCAATAGTGTAATACAGTGCAGAGAAATTTAATTGTTAAGTGCATTCTCAAAATTTACGCCAGGAGATATTCTTGGAAGAGCTGGGTCTTCAAGAGTTTCTTGAAGGTGGAGAGGGTATCAGTTGATCTGGTAGCGCTCGGAAGGTCATTCCACCAGCGCGGAACCAGATATGAGAAGAGTCTGGATTGACCTGCACAAGGTGTTGGCCGTGCTAGACAATGTTCCTTAGAGGAGCGAACCGGTCGTCGGGTGACAGGGCTTCAGGAGAGTATTCAGGTAGATGGGAGCAGAGCCATCATTCACCCTAAGTGCCATAAGTGCCTTGAATTTAATGTGAGGAGTCAAGGGTAACCAGTGAAGTTCAATGAACAGATTCTGGATCATCTGTAGCGGTCTCACAGCACAGGCTGGTAGGCCTGATAGGAGGACATTGCAATAGTCAAGATGAGAGATAACCAGGGTCTGTACCAGGAGCTGGGTTGCATGTTGGGTTAGGTACGGCCTGATCTTCCTTATGTTGAATAGGGAAAAACGGCACGACCGAGCCGCAGAGGCGACATGCAACGTGATCTGCAAAGGTCAGTTGGTTATCGATCATGACACCAAGGTTTCTTGCCACTTTGGTGGGAGAAACAAGACACCTCATGTGGATGAGTAAAGTATGTCCATTATGATACTTCTATGCAGACCTTGCTGTGCTGCTTTTTAATGGAACCCATAAACTTGCAGTCTCAAAATGGACTGTAGAGCAATAGGGAACAGTCGTGAAGTTTACAGCTGAGGGAGAGCTGTGAGAGAGCGTTGGCAGACCTCCAGAAGCAACTTCACCGCATGCCTGTCACTTGTTGTTTGGCTTGTCTCTGCATTGTACTCCTGCATCATTCACCTCTACACTGTTCTCAGTGTTTGGACGTACACAGCCACCTTGGCCTCTGCCTCAGGAAGAGATGATCATGTTTTAAGTCTTGTCTGACCTACTTGTGTTGTGGGTGAATACAGGGCAGTGTTTCCATCACCTTCCGTACCCCATTATTAAGCAATGAAGGTGTAGTGTCAGTGCAAATTGCAGTGTGTACCATTTTTAGACTGAAGTATTTCATTCTGTAGCAGAAGTAGACATAATTGTTTTCTAATTGCTTCCCAATCTGAGTGAACCATTACAAGAGATCATTTGAGGACATATTTAACACATCTTTAGGAGAGGAGAACTTCTGTCCCGGCTGGACCACCCTAGTCAGTGAGCAGTGGGGTCTGGTTTAAGTGACACAAAGGACAGACCTGTCCCGAGGGAAAGGGTGTTGCAGGCCATTTCCATACGGGGTTTGGCAAGGGTATTTACCTGCACTTACTCCTTACTGTGTGCATTGTGTCTGCATTTAATCTCACAATACCGTAAGCCTTGCTTCAGTTGAATCACTTTCAATGGGCTTTGGAATAGGATTCAGTTCATGCCCCTGGACAGCTGGGATTACTGGCATATGTGTCAGATTTTATGTGTGTGCATAGTAAAGAGCCCTTGAGAACAAGAGAGCAGACATCCCAATTACAATAACAATAAGAGTATGCAATTCAATAGTATGGTACAGCCTGAGGAAGGATGGTTGACCACCTTGACACACACACACAAGGCAAATTGTGTCTGTCTGTTTCGTTACATGCATGTTTGTGGAACACAGATAGAGAATGGAAGTGACTGAGGAAAGAGAAGAGTAAATATAGAAGTATGTCATTAGGGAGATGAGCACATGTGCTTAAAGACGCTTAAAGACGCTATGTCTTTAACCTGCTTTTGATTTCCCATATGTGCAGTGTTAAAATGCCCCATACTCTCAAATTAATGTACAAACTCCAATTCTCTTTTTGCTCTACACCCCCCATTCTTCTCTACTCTTCCTTTCTCTATCCATTTGCTGATCTCTCTTTCCTATAACTGATAAGTGGGCCTTTGGTGGTAGATATTCATGATCAATATAAGACACTCCATCACCTTATTTAAATGTAGACTGACTTCATCAGAGACAGAGGAGCCCGTATGGGTTTGAAGGACCTGTGATAATGGCTACTCCGCTGGTTTGCCGTCAGCTTTCCAGTTTATCAAGTTGGGGCATTTCACGAAACAGTGGGTTGATAGAGTTGTTTTTGAGTAAGTTATTCTACTGATGTGTCATACCCAGGGTCTCGTGCAGAGAGAGATATACACATACGTTTTTGTTCATATCCACAGTTGGATCATTTTTATGTCTTCTCATTGGTTTCAGAAATGCATCTTTGCTCTCCTGTTCGGTTAGAGGGAGATTTAGACCAACCAACAGTGCACTTACACAACATAATAACACATGAATAGCACGTACTGGTAATCACATTATAATTACTCTTAATAAATGTATTATTGGATGTGTGGGCTGAAGAAACGCCATTGGACCACTGATTCCAATGAAGACAGTGTCTGAATGGCTTCCAAGCTACATCTAGGACTTGTGGAGTATCTGCACAGCATCAGACCCAAAACAGCCTTGTTTGTGCTTATGGAGTAGCAAACAACCAGTCATACGCCTCCAATTGATTATTTAAGGAGGTGAGGACTTAGCACACAAGGGAAAGAGAAAATTGAGATGGATTTTGGATAGTCAAGAACATTTTGTGCGAGTATACTTGAGTCCAAACCACTGTCAGGGAAATTTAAGACAATGTTGCTGCATGTGGTCAGTAGACAGTAGACAAACAGTTGATAAAATTTGACATGGAGGACCCTCAATGGGGCAGGGATCAGTATGTCCAGTGAGTGAACAAGAAAGAAGGAGAAAGGCCTCAACAAGAGAGTTGGCTAATTACAGGCGTGATGGGTAGGTGACAAATGCATACGTTGAAGGGATTCACGTTGCTTTAACAAAGATGACAAAAGCTAGGCGAATCAACCGACTCGACATTCCTCGCAGGTTTTACTAAGTGACAACTTTGCCTACCAAAAAATGTGAGAATGTGTTAATGTGATGTCAGAAAACCTGAGATGGTGAAAATGGCCCACTATGACTTATTAATCTCTATTTTTACTGTTTGCATTTTAGTCCCCTTCTTAATGTCAAGTATAGACAAGTATAGGCTGAGACTTTAGTAATCCTATGTACAATATTTATTTCAAGTCTCTCACTGTTAGGCACAGTGTAACAAATAAGGTTATGTGTGTACAGTAAACGTTGCAATGAAAACACCTGCTGATTCACAGGCTATGACATAAAGCATTATGGAAGGTGGTAGCAACAGTCTCATTGTGAGACAGCTGTATGGAATGAAAAATATTAAACAGATTTATTGAATGATTTTCCTCCATTAAGATTTATAAAGCCATCAGCGCCAGAAAGGAAAAACATCATCTCTCAAAGCTGATGACTTGAGCAGGTTTAGCTGTCGATGTTCTAGGTGTTGAAAAGGAGAGCATGGAGTTCTCTGACCATACCAAGGAAGTATGACAGAGGTTCACCCAGACCCATTAAAATGACCAAAAATAAACTGTAGCCTTCTGTAGCTCTGGTTTCCACACAGTAGCGGGTGTCTTGGCAGTGCCTTTGGCAGCAGAAGTAGGACTTGGACAGAGGGAGGGAGATGAAATCATGTTTCCATGGTACTGATGCACAGAACAGGGTGTCTGACAGACTCCTACAGGCTGCATCTGAAAGAGCTGCTCCAGGCTTCTGTTCCTGGTTCGCCTCTGTCCACTTCTCAGCTCCTGACTAGCCCCTCACACTTAAATCAATCATAAGGTGCAGAGCTACTTGAATAGGGAACCAGCCCAGAGGAAGCTGACCCCTTGGCATCTGCAAATAAATAGACTTGTATCCCTGATGTGAAGCAGCAACAGCCACAGCCACAGCCTGGCTCCCATCACCCCACTGCATGCACACAGACAGTCCCATCCTCAGTGCTAGAGCGTGGGAGCTTAAAGGAGTGAGCGCGGGGGGATTGCGTAAGGAGATCTGTCCCGGCTTATCCCTGGATCTGATCCCTCCTCGCCTCCTCTGCTTATTCTCTCGCAGTGCCTCCATATTCTCCATTTTACTGCCACTTTCCACTGGTTTCATAAGCCCCAGAGCCTGTGTCTACCTTTAGTCTGCCCCACCACATGAACAGCTGGCCACATGTTATGTCCTCAGCCATGTGAGCCCTCTGTCTTACACTACGTATTGTCTAGTTGACAGGAAAATCCTCCCCTGAACTCCTGTGGCATTGCAAAGTTAAGTAATGTAGAAACACTAGACTGTGTTTGCATTTGACCATGTCTTTTACATCTTTTTTTTATTACCTCCCACTCTCCTACTGTTTCTCTTTTTATCCATTTTTTCCTTCCATAACCACCTCTCTTTCTTTTTTTGCTAGCACCTAATGTGATTAAGCCGTTTCCCCTTTGAGTGTGGTATTGTGGGCTTGGCTGTGAGTTTGTCTTGGCCCTGTCTATGGAACTGGTTGGAGATCAGTGCACAAAACATTTCATTTCTCATTTTCTGGTCTGATTTCTGTGGAGAATAGTAAAAGGGGATTGTGTGTGTGTGTGTGTGTGTGTATGCTCGTTCTGCTCAGCCGCCAGTTCCTGCAGTCTCAGTCATCAGCGCTGCAGAGAGACCTCAAATACACTCCCACACAATGCAGGACATTAATGGGGTTGTGTGTGTGTGTGCGTTTGCCTGCATGTATGTGTGTGTTGTGAGTGCATGTCTGTGTGTGTGTGTGTGTGCGTGTGTATTTTTAAATGGGTTTCCTCAGTTGCACCCTGTAACACATGAAGTAATACTACATGCATTTTTTGCTAGGCTTCAGTAAATGATGTTTAATTCTACTTGTGGACTGTAGCCTATTATCTGTGGCCTGCTGTTGGGCTGTGGGTGGGTCTGCTTCTGCATCCTCTTCACACTTGTAATTATTCTACATATCCAACTGAAACAGGATTTGGAATCAAAACATTTGATTTGCTTGCAAAACACAATCTTTAAATTTAATTTAATTTATTAATTTAATTAATTTTAATTGATTTCTTCTGTTGCCTTTCCTCTCTTTCTCTCTCTCTCTCTGCAGATTGACCTGGAGCCAGAAGGAAAGGTTTTTGTCATTATTGACCTGTCAGGGTCTACAGGTGAAGGTAGGACTTGATTTCATGGACACAAAACAACACACCAAAATATTTCACCTAAGGCATGGCCCTAAACACCTGACCAGTTTTGCATGCTTCATTTTGCTTCTCACCTTGCAGGACACAACTGAAAGTAACTCACCTATGAGCCTTATGAACTCAGTCAGTCAACATAAATTATCATCACTGCTTCCTATCCTTTAGTTTGTAAACTAATAATCGTAAAATTTTGGCAAGATGGGGGGCAAATGTAGGGGGCGCGCCATAGACTTCCATAGGATACCTATGAATGGCATAGCCATCCCTTTACCCTCATCTGAAGGAATTTACTGTGAGGAAAAGAAAACAGGTAGACAGGAAGGAGATTGAGTTGAGACTGTACTGTGGTCCCAATGCCATTTTGCTTGCAGCCTTGTTCTTAGTTTACTTTCTTAGTCTCACCTTGAACTCTCTCATGTGGCCTGTGAAGAGTGTGAGCTCTTTATTCTCTGAGCCTTTGTTAGCTTTAGCAAGATGGCTGCTTATCCTACACACTGGGAGGCAAGGGAGAATGTATAGGCCCATCTCTTTTCCTCACAAACATTTCCTGGTGTGATTGAAACGCTTTCCGATTACTGACTCCCTGTCTTGCGCAACCGCAGATTGAAAAAGAAACATTCACTTACAATAGGAAAGGTAATGCAGGGCCAGAGGTGTTGGTGTTTCTTTGTGTCTGGTATATGGAGAATACTTCCAGGTGCTACATGCTACTTTGGCCTCTGGTAATTTATAACGATCTGAAATAGGGGTTGTCAATCCTGCTCTTGGAAATCCTCTGTCCACGGTATGTGTTGTCTTTAGCAAGTGCATCCAGATTAAATCAGCATTTTAATTTAAACCTCTTTTGCAAGGTCAGGGATGTTCAGCTAATTAAGTAACAAATCTAGGAGTCCAACTCTGAGCACGAAACAAAATTATTGAATTACCTGGGATGAGGTTCCAGCATTGTTAATGTCCATTGCAATCTCAGAAGTTAAACCATTGGGTGTAATGGTATCATTACAAAGAGTGTAGAGAAAGTTAACAATGCTGTCTGGGAGTGTTTTTTGGCTCATATGCTACCAATCAAATCAGTATGAAGTCATGAAAATGAATCTGAGGTTATGAAAATCATCTCGTCAAAAGGTCTAATATGGTCTCTGATCACTGTATATCTGATCACAGGGCGGCATGCAGCATGGCCATACTATCACAGGTGCCTTAACATGCCCTGCTTTGTTGATCTAACAGTGCTCCCTTTAGAGCTAGCAGCTCAACTCTGTTAAGACTGTGACCTGTTAGCATGGCTGGTGGCAGTTCCAGGAAGCTCAGCTAAGCTAAGCCAGCCAGGACACCCTGACACTAATTTCCCTACTGATGCTACTGCCATTGACTCCTCACCCACATGGCACTTGGTTTACCCTTGCAGTACTCATAAAGAGTACTACAGTCATGTTCATGAAAGGAAATAGAAGGAGCTCAAATGAAATCCCATTTTAGTTGTTTATTCACACACTCTACTGGTTGTTCTGGTTTAACTCTGTACATGTGCATGTATATGTATTTATTAGTAGTTTTAGTTTTGTATCCTTTTATACTTAAAATAATCAAGTCAAAGAAATGAAATCAAATCACAATGTGAACACTATGTGAACTATGTGAACTACTATGTGAACAGTATTTTTGATTAAATCCAAAATTCCCCAGAAACAGCAATAGAATGTGAAAAAAACAACCATGCTGACAGAATGTCAAAAAGACCTAAGCACTATGTATGTAGCATGTTGAACTATGTTGAATGTAGCATGCAAAATCAGCTACCACAGAGCCAGCTCCCCTTTAACATTATGTTCTACCATGTATGACCACTGTATTACATATAATGCAGGTGAATGCAAAGCTAAGTTCAGGATGATTCAAAATCAAAAGCATTCCATAAAAACGCCATAGCAGCTTTAAGTCAAGGAAATCTCTCTTGCGTAGAGGCAGTTCACTGTGTAGTAACCTCATATGACTCTGTGTCTGTACATGACTCCATCATTCTCAGTGGACGCTGCAAATTTGCCTTCACTTGCTCTGTATTTGACACAGCTGTGACGTGGTACAATGTGAGACTATAGAAAAGCTGGTGTTGATGCCAGTTTATTTGCATGCTTTCAAACTTCAAAGGATATCTGGACAACACGTCATTGCAGTTTCCTCATATTCTGCTCAGTTTTTAGATGAGTCCTACACAAAGCTCCTTTAAAGTAAGGCAGAAAATTAAGCACATGTCCTGTGATCTATTTACATCACATTTAGCAGGGTAGAATTGCTTGCAAAGTCCAAACCAGTAATTACGATTTAATTTTCATTATCAGTTAATTAATCTGAAAGGCCTTACTGCAGAGCAAGTGTCTGCTCTGATTGGATCAGTGAATAGGGAGGCTGTGGGGATGCAGGTACGCTGTGTGAGAGAGAGTCACACTAGGTGCATATGCAGGAGCGTGCCGGTCAGGTGCAAGTGTGCTGGCCACCAGGGCTTTAGCCTATCATCTCAAAATAGCACACAAGATTCAGCGAGTAGATTAACACACACACACACACACTCATGTACATACACACTGGCGTGCACACACACACACACACACACATGCATACTGATACCAGCTCAGACAGAGCTGGTCTGCTGACTCTACTAACCAATGGGACTGTGATGTTTATCTTAGTAACAAGAGTGCTCTTTGCAACTCGGCAATGCCTGAGATTTATACCTCTCTCAACGAACACAACACAACAGGAGATTCCTCCCTCTTAATATGGTTACTTCCTCTTTTCTGCACACCTTTCACCTCTCTCTCTCTCTTACACACATGCACACTTAGCTTTGCTAATGAATTCACAGAACAGGACTGCAGGCAAAAGAGGAGACTGAGGAGAGGAGGGTATTTTTAGCTCTGGTTTCTTTCTCCTGAGTTGGAGGATGCAATCTGTTCAGTTGCCCTCTCCTCTCTAGTCCTCCTCTCTCAATCATCCTCTTCCCCTCCTCCTCTCTTCTCTCCTTTCTTTGGCTCGCTCTCCATTTCCTTCCGCACCTCCTCCACACTCCTATTCCCTCGCTTTTCACACGTTGCTCAGTTCCTCTTGGAAACATGGCTGTTGTCTCGCCTTTGACGTCTTTCCCACTTTATCGTTTCTCTTTTCTCTCGACTCCAACAGAGAAACAAGCTAAAGCACACAGCCGTTTTAGGGCTACTTTGAAAAATGGGTTTATGCCCAGAAGGAGACACTGTCGTCGGATCCAATCAACAGCTCGCCCCTCATGGTTCTTTTCTTTAGCGTTTCTCTTTTGGAGAGACCACGTATCTTTTTTCAACTCCAATAGAGAAACAAGCTAAGGCACAGCAGCTTGTTCTCTTGGGCTGGCCTATGTTCACGGGTGGTTGTTTGATATGAAGTCGTCTTCCATATGTATTCAGTTCAGCCGCCTTGGCTGCTCAGAGCGTCAGGAGTGCTGCGTCGCCATGGAAACGAGCTGCTCGGTCCCCAACTGCAACGGATAGATAAGGGCAAGGAAGTGGGAAGTTTAGCCGGTGAAACGATGGAGGCTAAATAATTGTCAGTGACATCATAGTTTTGTTGTTGTTGCTGTCTTAAATCCCACTTCTGCGTGGCCCCTTGCTTTGTCTTTGTTGAAATAAAGAGTGATATAGAGAGGGAGAAAGAGAGAGAGAGAGAAAGGGAGATGAATGGGGCAGAGGAGAGAGAGAGAGAGAGAGAGAGAGATTGAAGCCCTGAGAACCTTGCTGCCAGATGGTGGGTTTGCATGGTTTGGTATGCCTGTGATGTGTGAGTGGATCCTCCCCCTCTCTCACCCTCTCACGCAAACACACAAACAAGCCACAGATTGGGCACGGAGCAAACAGACCCTCGTTTGCATTTGTGCCCTAACAGATATTCCATATGGAAATGAAGTCCATGCATTAGCTGTCACCATTTGTTCAATTATGTCGTTTTAATCGCAACAAGCCAGACATAATGAGCAACGAGTGGAGCTGGAGCTCTGTGATAAATGAATTAGTGTCTAAATGTGTTGAGGTAGCTTTGCTGATGGAAAGCTTTTACTATAGAGAATCCTCCCCCCCCCCCACACAAGTGTTTTACAACACATTTCGTAACCTCATGGATCCGTGGTTTTCTCGATACATGTTCAGCAGAACTCACTCCCATTTTTCTACTTTGTATTCGCTCTTTTGATTCTTCCATTTTTTTATGCTCCTGCAGCAAATTCACAAAATTCATTACCCCTTGTTACTCTGTGTGTCTGTGTGTGTGTGCGTGTGTGTGTGTGTGTGTGTGTGTGTCTATTTCACCTTGGATGGATATGTTGTTAAGTAGCCCATCTGGACAGCTCCTGGCTCTGCTAGTGTAAACAGTGGGTCTGCAGCGCGATGGCCACTGTAATCAGGCAGCCACACTAATGACTGGGTGCTGCTCCACTGAACACACATGAACACACACTCATTAAGGTGATGATGGCTGAGCTTTCATCAGGCTTGAATTGCCTTGAAGTTCCAGTCAGGCCTGGATAACCAAAGGCGTTCAAATGGTAACATTTGCCATATATGATTTTATTTCGTGTCAAAACACTTTCACAGCAGTGCATGTTGTGATAACTGTGTGTGTGTGTGTGTGTGTGTGTGTGTGTGTGTGTTTGAGGGCAAGTTACATTTCAGTGTTATTACAGAGAGCTTCACAACATCTACTACTAATTTGATTAATCTCTTGCATCCCACATGTTGTGTTGTCATGCTAAGCCCTGTGCTGGGTGACTGATCGATGACTTTATTTGCCTGTCTTCCCTGTGTGTCTCCAAACGTCTGCAGCGGCCAATGACAATGAGGAGCGCGTGTTCCGAGAGCGCATGCGACCACGGAAGCGGCAGGGGGCCGTGCGCAGGAGAGTCCACCAGGTCAACGGACACAAGTTTATGGCCACCTACCTGAGACAACCCACCTATTGTTCCCACTGCAGGGACTTCATCTGGTAGGAGCATGTTTGTGTGTGTGTGTTTGTGTGTGTATGTGTGTGTGTGTGTGTTTGTGTGTGTATGTGTGTGTGTGTGCAAGCGCGTGTGTAAAGGAAATGACACCTTGTCACCACCTGATAAATGCAGCTAAGCCCATAGTTCTAATAACGGCAGATGTTATAGTAAGTTATGGATTCTTTTTATTCCCCATGTAATCTCTATGAGCTTCTAACCCAAAGACATCTTCTATTACTGTCATAGACAATAAAGATCTTTTGAATCCTTGCATGAGAAGGAGAGTGAGTGTGTGTGTGTGTGTGTGTGTGTGTGTGTGTGAGTGTTTTAGTCTGCTCCCCCTGCAGTGTATCCAGTGCTTGGCTGTACAAATATATTTCTGTTAGGGGCATATTAATATTCATCTGAAATGCCCTGCTGTGGGTGGCTGTATATGAATGCGTGTGGGAGACGGAGAGATTATCCGTCATGGATTTTTTTTTTGACCAGCATCTGCAGGATTCACAGGCACAGAGATAGCATTTGAAGGGCTTACAAAAGGAACACATGTATGTAGTTAGCAATGTTGCACTGTCTCTCTGAGTGAATAGATTGCCCTAAGAATAGGACGAACGGGGGTAGACAATCCACCAAGCAGGTAACGGTAACAATCCACCGGGCCAAACACACTCAGTTTGCAAAGACCTGTCTGCCATCCTACATGAAAATCCTCCTGATTTCATCTCTCTAGTGGATTCAGGTCTTCCCAGTCCTGTTGTGTGGGTGGGTACGTGAGCCATGCGTGGGAATGTGCTCAGGTACTGGGCTTCCCTAGGTAGCTTTGACTGCCTGGCCATGAGTCTCTCTCTGCTGGTCATATGGAGAACTACATGTAGTGGACAGGTTTACATTGCAGAGTGTGTTCATTCTCTTCCTCTTTCCTTTTTTGCAGGGGTGTGTTAGGGAAACAGGGATACCAGTGTCAAGGTGGGTAGAGGGAGGTTGATGACATGAAATTGTGGAATTTATAGGTATATTATGAAGTTATATTATGGAATATAGCTTTAATGGCGCTAATGAAGTGGTGTGTGTGTGTTTGCATGCATATTTATGTGTGTGTATGTGTGTGTGTGTGTGTGTAGTGTGCACATGTGTGGTCCATAAGCGGTGCCATGAGCTCATCATCACCAAATGTGCCGGGATGAAGAAACAGGAGGAGGCTCCACAGGAGGTACCCCCCCCCCCCCCCTTCCCTCACCCTGAACACACACACACACACACACACACACACACACACACACACACACATTATCACACACACTGACATTTGCATTTAGTCACCACCAATCAACCCTTTTGTGTGTGTGTGTGTTTGTGTGTGTGTGTGTGTGCGTGTGTGTGTGTAGGTGGGCTCCCAGAGGTTCAGTGTGAACATGCCACACAAGTTCAGCATCCACAACTACAAAGTTCCCACCTTCTGCGACCACTGTGGCTCTCTCCTGTGGGGTCTTATGCGGCAGGGTCTACAGTGCAAGGGTGAGAGCCGCTTCCCTCTCCCAGTAGCTTCCAACAGCTCCACAACCAGTATCCACATCATATGTAAAGGGTTCTTCCTAGACTAATTAACATAAGGGAGTTTTTCCTTCACCCTGTTGCTCTAGGATGCTCCTTATTGTATGCTTCATGAGACAATGCTATTGTAAAAGGCGCTGTATGAATATAATTGAATTGAATATTAGTGACACAACATCAGACTTTCCTCAAAGGCCACATAGTATTTTTACTGACATTTCTCCATATCTGTCATCATATGTTCCCTTTCTTCCGCACCTCCCTCTCTCTTTCTCTCTCTCCCTCTTCCTCTCCCTCTCCTTCTCCCCATGTTGCAGTGTGTAAGATGAACGTCCACCGGCGCTGTGAGAGTAACGTAGCTCCTAATTGCGGAGTGGACGCCAGAGGCATCGCCAAAGTGCTCTCCGATCTGGGCGTCACCCCAGACAAGATCTCCAACAGCACACAGAGGAGGAAAAAAGTAGGTCATGTTGTGAGAACAACATCTCTGCTGAGGCCTGCTGGTGATGGCGGTGATGATGATGGTGATCAAACAGCAGCTCATGTTGTTCATGTGATTTCTAGCTCAATTTAGGCCAAGATTCTCCACAGCCGGTGACAGAAATCCCACCATCTGAGCAAGAGCGCTGTCAGTCAGCGCCCGCTTCTCCCTGTGATCAGGGTATGATGACACACACACACACACACACACACACATAGACATAATCCCAAACAAGCCATCACTGAAACACTACCGATTGAAGACAGGTCTCTCTCTCTGTGTATGGTCTCTCTCAGAATTGGCAGACCTGGTGAACATCCATAAGACTCTGTCGTTTAGCCAGTGCGGTCCAGAGCAGCAGTCCTCTTCCTCCTCGTCCTCAGGCAGCAGCTCGGAAAGCCGGCAGAATGGCGATCTGTGCTCACTGCAGTGCCAGAGGAAGAGGCTGGTGGACTTCAGCTTCATCAAGGTCCTGGGGAAGGGCAGCTTTGGCAAGGTGAGTGACTGGCCCCGAGTGGCCAGCTGGCCTATGCTGTCTGTTGATTGGTCTGTTGTAAAGGCTTTTCCAGTTCTGGTCAAGAGTCCAAAGCCCGTTCTTGGCCGACTGCTTGGTGAGGGAATGCCAGGCTGATTGTGCCAGCCAACTTGTCAGTGTGCCAAGAGCACCCTTTCTTCTGAGGCATTTAGCTGTGCCCAGTTCATGTTTTTTTCTCCTTTTCTAAACTAATGGGTTTAGAACTCTAAATATCAAAACACACTGAAGAATGAGGCCCTAGTTGTTCTGATGTTTCCCTCCTAACTCTACCCTGTAATCCTCACAATAAAAAAGCTTCCTGATTCCTGTTGGCAGTCAAAAGCCCATAGAATTTCTGTGTGTTCATTCAAGATTCAATACTCAATATTATTGTTATTGTCATTTTAGAAAACACTTCAAGGAGTACAGTGTAGAGAACAAAATGACATTGCATAAGGCCACCATAACAACAAAGCTTGACTCTGCACCAGATTTAATAGTCCTGCTTTAGCCCATCTTGCCCACATCTGTTCCATCCTAGTAGCATGTTCTTGTCTTTCAGGTGATGCTGGCCGAGCTAAAGGGCACCGATGAGGTGTACGCAGTTAAGGTCCTAAAGAAGGATGTGATCCTGCAGGACGATGACGTGGACTGCACCCTGACGGAGAAGCGCATCCTCGCTCTGGCCAGGAAGCACCCCTACCTGACCCAGCTCTTCTGCTGTTTTCAGACCAAGGTGAGATGAGCTGTGTTTCCCCAACCACCATCAGAAAGCCAAAAAGCAAAAATACACAATTAAAAAACATGACTTTTGAATATTTTCAGAAATGTATTTATAGCTTTTTGGAACCAAACTCTCAAACAAGTATATGTGTAGGCTTATACCTACAGCTAGTGTAAGTATGTCTTTAGAGTACACTGTGTGCACTGTATTGTGTATGCTATGTTGTGAGTTAAATGACTTGAGGTTCAGTACTGGGGCAGCATGACATTCTGTTTTTGCACTTATTTACCAGCAGGGGGTGCAGGTCGCTGCACGGGCTAATTGACATTCAGGATTGTAGTGTAGTGAAGCTTGTGCCCCAAATCAAAAATGGGCTTTCCCACTGGCGACGACCTGTGATAAATTTTCACCAAGCTGTACGTGAGTGAGAGCGATTGAGGAAACCAAAGCCGATATCCTGTGAAGAATCATTCTTGAAGTTTGAGCAGTGAGATGCGCAGAGAATGGCAAACAAGAGGGCCGGGGAAAGACGGAGAACATGCAGGAGGTGTAGAGGGCCCACACAACTGGGTTGATTCTTCTTTTTATTCACAACTTTCCATTGCATCAGTGCCATTGTGCATTGTCATGCCACTGCGTCCGTGTGTGGGTGCACAGTGCAGTGTTGTGTGTTTATGTGTGTGTGTGTGTGTTTGTGTGTCTGTTATTTTATTTGGGGCACTACGTCTCTCATCATTAAGTTATCTGTGATGATATCTCAGTGTTGACCACCAGTAGTCTGTGTCAGCAAATGTGCCTCCCACACACAAACAGACGAGTCTGACACTCAGGTCCTCACTCAGCTCTCGGGGTCAGAGCTCAGCCCCAGAGAATGAGTGCCATTGAGGACAATCAGTCTGTATTCCAAATGGCAAGCTAGTATTGGCAGTGTGTGTGGCAACAGAATTTACTCTATGCATTGTAAGCCAAAAGCAATCTTGCACTGCCACAATTATTAATTACACAATTATTACCTGTCCTCAGCTAAATCTGTTACATGACCGATAATTTTTATGACAGTTTATTTCATATATGTCTCATGATGATTCCTCTGGTCATGCCTTTGGGTAAATTTTATTAACTTTATCTATTTAACATTTACGTTTATCTCTTTTAACATTTATTTGCAGATTGTGCGAAGCAAAACAAATATTAGCGACATCAGTATAATTCCTTTCCTCCATCTTCAGCTGTGAACAGTGTTTATTTATGTCCCTCCCCATATTACTTTGTCCTGTGTCTGTCCTGTCCTCTTCTGCCTTCAGGACCGCCTGTTCTTTGTGATGGAATATGTGAATGGGGGAGACCTCATGTTTCAGATCCAGAGGTCCAGGAAATTTGATGAGCCACGTTCTCGCTTCTATGCCGCTGAGGTCACTTCAGCACTGATGTTCCTGCATCAGCATGGAGTCATCTACAGGTGATGCATCCACCCTGTTTGCACCTATATGCCTGACTCCAAACACACTAACACCATCATCCATCACTCAACAGAATCCTATACAAGCAGTACAATCAGGAGGAGAAAATATGGACCAAATGCATATGGGGCAATTCCAGAGTAGATCATTCCTACTCATATGTGCATATGAAGAGTAGTTATTGCCATAAGCTCAGGCTAATCAGTGTGAGATTTGAAGGGGGATGTTGGCAAGGGATTGGTGACATCGTTTCTCTTTGTCTTTTGTTTGCTTAGGGACTTAAAGTTGGACAATATTCTGTTGGATGCTGAAGGCCACTGTAAACTGGCAGACTTTGGCATGTGTAAAGAAGGCATCTTGGATGGAGTCACCACCACCACCTTCTGTGGCACTCCAGACTACATTGCCCCTGAGGTAATCTGCTTTTGGCCAGTACTTACTCCAACTGCTGATGGTTCACCCATTTTAAAAGCGCCACCCTGTTCCATTTTGATGTTGAGTATGTGATTTCAAAAGAGAAGAATATGACTTTTGGGCTTTGGCAATGTACTGCTGCAATTCTTTGCCACAGGGCTCGAAAAAAAAGACTAACCTGGTTAAAGGAAAAATCTGTCAGTCAGCCCATATCCCTCATTGAGGCTGCCGAGTGCCCTCGATAGGTATAATAATGACAACATTTGGTGTAATGTAGACTGAATTTGTGAACTGGTAGCTAAGGCTAACTGATGAGGGCACAGAAAAACAAAACTTACTTTCCCCCATCAGTTAGCGGTGGCTGCTGTTTGGTTCTGTTGTTGTCATACCTACCGTTGCCATACCTATAGCACTCACCAACATCAAACAACATAACTACTAGTTGATTCACTCCAGATAATCCCATTAAATAAAGATTATCAATGATATTATTATTGTTGTTGTTGTCACACTTTATTTTAAGGATTAATCATTTATTAGGCCTATATTCAACATGTTTTTGGGCCTTTATGAAGGGCCTTTATTCTTATACAACATAACTTTAATAACAACCTAGTGGGCCTCAATCTCAACTTACTTACATGTAGTAAGTACCAAAAGAGAACACTATGCTGCCTGAATACATCACTTATAGTGGTAGAATAGGCATGCACACTGACCAACTGTATTGCTATATTTCACTGCCCAGGCTGCAGTGGCAAGCAGCACTTTACACCTGGGAGATAAGACACAAGTTGGAACTTATGTTGCTTACATAACGCTAACCAGCTGGTTGATAGCTACGCAGTAAGTACATTAGTGAACTTCCCTCCTAACACCCTTGTGTGAGTGAAACTAGCACCCTAGCGGTTTAGCTCTCTTGTTAGCATGCTCGACTCCAGGCTTTGATGCTGCAAGTTGCGGGTTCAAGCCAATGCCTGTGCAAGGTTGGACCGTGCAGGACAATGCAGGTTACACCAGTTGTAGTATCCACCCAATGTAGTATGTAATTACTAATCCTGAATGTGTTCCCTATTCTTGAGCCAGGACTTCCAGTACTTTCCGTCATTTGAAGCACATAAAAGCAACTGCCACTGAGCTAGTTCCACTGAGCTAGTTCCATCTTAGAACAGGGAGCTTGTCTCCCTGTTCTACATTTGCAAAGAGTTGTTTGCCTGGACAGTGAAATATGCAAATTCCACACCTATTCTACAACCATTCTGCCACTATAAGTGAAGTATTCAGACAGTAGATTATTGAATGTTGCTTAACATACCTTTTATTAGTTATGTGTTAATAGTGAATGTATGATCTTTAAAATGAAAAGTACCATTATGATTATTAAGTTTTATGCAGTCTTAACTCTTTTTTTATACTGGTCTCCCACTCTCTCTCCACACACACACACACACACACACACAGATCTTGCAGGAGCTGGAATACGGGCCGTCAGTGGACTGGTGGGCCCTGGGTGTGCTGATGTATGAGATGATGGCGGGCCAGCCTCCGTTTGAGGCCGACAATGAGGACGACCTGTTTGAGTCTATCCTGCACGACGATGTGCTCTACCCTGTCTGGCTCAGCAAAGAGGCCGTCAACATCCTCAAAGCGGTGAGGACCTGCGCTGTGTTCTCTCTCTCTCTCTCTCTCCCTCTTTCTATCACTCTCTTTCTCTTTCTGTCTTGACACTTTCACATTTTCACTTTTGCTCTTGCACCCTATGCCCTCATGGGAAATTTGGCTGTGATGATGTCAATTATGCGAGGGGACCTATCTGGTCCTTGCATTATTTTATTAGGACAGATGACGTCCATCTCTATTTTCAGCTGGACTTCCCCGTGTGGCAGTGTTTGTGTGCCTCTCCTTTCCCCACTAGCTCCTAGCTAGCTTCTCTTGTCTTACAGTGGTGCTTCATGCTTGCTTTGCTGGTTGAACTGCACATGCTTTTTATTACCATCTCTCAGGGCACTAACCAGCCTCCTGCTAATTCTAGCTGTGATGCCTTCGTAGCTGCAGACATTCGTTTTTTAGCACAGCATCTGTCTGTTTCATTTGTCCCCTTTGTGGTTTGTGGGTGAGTGTGCCTCTGCATTTCACTGCTCTTTCTCTTTGTCTATCTCTGTCTCTAACTCTGTGTGTGTGTGTGTGTAAGAGATTGTGAGAGATTATGTGTGGACAACACCAGTGGGTGCAGTGAGTGGATGAATGCAGAGAGAGATGTGTAGCAGGATGGTTGAGAGCTCACTGTTGTCACTTTTCTTGTCTTTCGTCTGCTTATTTTGTGCCAGTTTATGACCAAGAATCCCAGTAAACGTCTGGGCTGTGTGGTGTCCCAGGGCGCGGAGGAGGCCATTAAAGCACACCCTTTCTTCAGGGAGATCGACTGGGCCCTGCTAGAACAGAGGCGAATCAGGCCCCCTTTCAAGCCTCGCATCGTAAGCAGACAGACACACATCCACACAGCACACACTAAACATGAAACTTAATGCACACAGTCGTGTGTTTTCACTTACCACAAAGGCAACACATACATTCACATACATTCCATAAAAGGAACATATAGCTAGCCATGCAGCAGACATGATTTTGGTATCTTCTCATCATGTCTTTGGTCTGTGTGGTTTAGACACAGTTGCACCCCGCTTCTGCTTTCCCAGAGTGAACTGAAGATGTGTGCGGTGAGGGTATCTTTGACAGTCACTCAGCCAGTTAGTGAGACACATACACACACACAGACAGACAGACAAACAGGCTGACAGTGAATGAGTGAGATAAAGAGCGAGAGGGGAAAGGTCATGCAGAGAGCAGACTTCCGTTGCTACCCTTTTGCCCTTGGCTTCACCCTCTGTCTCACCTCCAAATGCCACCACATTGGTTTCCCTTTGCCACCACATTGTGTATGTGTGTCTGTGTGTGTGAAGTGTACAATAGATACTAGTTTCAGAGGCTGTTGGTTTTATTGCATTAGAGATGGTGTTGCATTTTATTCTAGACTAATTAGATTTTCTACACTTTTTTTCTTGGCATGCCCATCACAGGCCACAGAATATAAAAGCGTGCAAAAGTGACTGACCCTTCATGATTCAAAGAGCGAATAAAAGTTGATGTGTAGTGATGGGTGATCCACGGCTCACTGACACCTGTGGTGCCAAAACAAACAAATCAAAGCAACCCATCACTTAACCATCATTTCTCTGATGCACACAGACCGTGAGTCTGAGCTTGAGGGGTGATGGTGGTGTTTTTGCAAACAAGCGGAGGGTTGAAGGTTCGAGCCTAGCTCCTCCTGACCCTGTGTCCTTGAGCAAGACACTGAAGCCTAAACTGCTCCAAAGGCCTTGCATTGCGTAGGCCTTGCATTGCATTGCATAGCAGCCACCCCACCAGTGTGTGAGTGTGTTAGTGAGTGTGGCATAGAATTTTAAAGTGCTTTCAGTGCTTGGATCAGTTTAAGTACTATTTAAATGCAGTCTAGTAAGCATCACCTACTTTACCAGTGTTTAAATATATTATCCTGCCTGATAAGCCAGACTATAAATTTTGAGTGGATGTCATAGTAGCTTGAAATCAAACTGCTAGTTGCAGAAAAAAATATATGTAAAATCACAGAGTTTCTTGATCTTATTAAACAACTCCAAGACATTTGTAAAACATTGGCTTTGGAGATATTGACATGGGTTTCCCCACTCAAATGTGGCATTACCTTCCCTAAAACTCCTGACAGTGACACGCTATAGCTACTTGGCTCACGCTCATCGACAGCATTCCATCTTAAACTACACAACTAGCTTGTTACTGGTTTTACATCCAGACAGCAAAACTCTTTACAATTAGCTCATTGAGCTGGTACCCCAGTCAGCTGATTTCCTGTAATGTTCACTAGGATTAGACTATTTTCCGCAAAGCAGAAACGTTGTCTTCAGAATTTCTTTCAAATAAATTCAAGGTGCATGTAATTATTATTGTGAGCCAGGAATACTTCATATACACCTGATAGATCATGTCCAAATCACTAAACACAAGATTACGTGATGATAAGTCCTTAAAAGACACTTCTAAAAATGACTGACGACAGAATGTAGATCTTTTATGACACAATGTTTGTAAACACAAAAGAGGTCTACAGTGAGATGTGATAAAAACTAATCTTGAATCTTGAATTTTAAGTGATAATGATTGCTATTGTAAGATGCTCATACACTTATTTATATTGTGCAGAAAACCAAACGTGATGTAAATAACTTTGATCAAGACTTCACTCGAGAAGATCCTGTTTTGACTCCAGTGGAAGAGGACATCATCAAGCAGATTAACCAGGACGAGTTTAAAGGCTTCTCCTATTTTGGAGAGGAAGCTCTATCCTAAAGTCTACTTATATTGCAGCTTTGAACAGCACAGAAACAGACACCAAGATACAAGACCAACTTACACACACACACACACACACACACACACACACACACACACACACACACACACACACGCACACACAAAGAGTGTAGTGGAGAGGTTTGTGATGGGGCAGATGTAATCTCTGGATACTGAACATGAATTGTCTTGATGTGTTGCTGTTCAGTACCCAAAGAGGCACTTAAATGACTTGGACAACTGTTACTGAAGTTACTGAAGCTGGATGCTTAAGATGATAGAAGGGTCATTTTATTTTTTTGCTGTTTTGCTGTGGTATTGAAAATGCACTAACTGTTACCAAAACAGAGATACCAATGATTGTATTAGACTCCAGCTCCCATTCCGTACTTTACTTGTCACACATTGCAATCTGCTCTTTGGACAACTTAGAGCCAAAAATGTAATAAATGTATATTAATTTTCATTTTAAAATGTTAAAGGTTACAATGTTGTCTTGCACGGGTGACAGTGACATTTTGCAGTACAAATGCCTTTTTTTTAAGATTCAATTCAGGTAACTTATGGGATCAGTTTTGTAACTTTGAAAAAATGTGGTTCTCTACAGCTATAGTGGGAAGCCATGTATGTGTGGGCACAGCAGGGAGGGGGTGGGGGGTGGGGAAGGGTAGCAGTTCTGGGCCCCCTTCAGGGCATTGTGCATGGGGGGTGCATGCAATGTCTCTTCCTGTTTCGGTACACTGAATGCATCTTTGCGGAGGGCTATGTCTGTTTGCCTGGCTTCTGCAGTCTTCTGCCATGGCTTTGTGTGGTTGTGGATTGGCCACACTCTGATTGGATCACCTGTCAGGGCCGGTGCATAAAAGGTCCTCTATAGTTTCAAGGGCTGTTGAGGCTTGAAAGACGGGCTGCTTGTGAGTGCTGCATGGTTATGAACAGCCCTGTAATCTTATGTGCTCCTTGGAAAATGTTCTGAATTGTGAGACTGAGAGAAGTCCATAGGTACAGCATCTTCTATTCAGCCTTTCTGTATGTGCTCTCTCTGTGTGGGTAGTCTCTCCCTCTCTTCCCCACACACCTGTAAACAGGTGATGGTGCGTTGCTGTCCATAAAGCAGCAGCAGCAGCACACTGAATGTTGTAGTTTTTTCTCCCCTCACTCTTGCATGCATCTCTTTCTGCATCTTTGCTCTGACATGGCTGGCACCTGTCATTGGTCTGTTCTCTGTGGAGCAATCATGTGTAAGGCTTTTATGACTGTGGAATGGTTTGTATGGATGTTTAATCCCTCTTCTCTTTTTGTTCGGTGTTGTGTTTGTTTACATTATGTTTGCTTTTATTTCATTATGGACGATTATGGTGTGGTATCCAAAGCCACAGCAAGTGGTTGTATTTTGTCTTTCTTTCTTTCTTACTTTCTTTCTTTCTTTTCACCTTTTGTGTTCTGTAAGCATTTTGAACAATGAGGAAGCGAGACATTTCAGGCTCACTAATTAAAACCAGTACAAGGAAGAATGCCTCTGCATTCTTCATTTTTTTCATCTCATTTTGTTGTTGTAGTCTCAACTGACTGACAGTACTCCACAGTCATTCCTTACATTTTCTTGCATAGTTTTTTTCTTCCGACCGCTCCAAACATTGGGTACCTGACCCATAACAACCATTCACCCCAAACACAGCTAAAGGCGAGCTGAATGATGCCAAACGTTTTCCCCTCTCATCTCTCCATCCCTTTGTTTTTCTTGTTTCTTTTCCCTTTGCTTCTTTTTTTTATTGTAAATGAAGTTACACTTTTTGAGTATAGGATATTAACATGGCTGTCTTAAAGTCAAAGAAATGCATAAAGGATTACCTCTTAAATTAAGTGCAAAATGTTTTTTTTTTTAGCTGAATATTAAATATTTTGTGCATACAGTATTATAATACACCCTTGTTTTGATATGTATGATAGCGTGGTATGTATGATATGCCAGTGTTAGTTCTGTCTGGTGAAGTTTTTGTGTGCAGAGGTAGCATTATTTTAGCAGTATCTTGTGTGAGAGTTTTATGTGCCAAAAATACTGTAAGCTTAAAGATGTGAATATGCTCGATTTATTATGACCCCCATTAAACAAGTCACTATGAATAAACGAATCCTGCGTTGATCAGTTCATTACACCGTTCATTACAGAGATGAATAGGTTTAAAATAGAAAGCGAAAGAGGGTAAAAGATGATTAGCCGTCAGCAACAGCAGCGCAGCACCAGAAGTTGGGTTGCCTTTAAAAGCGATGGAGCACTGATTTGAAGAGTTTGTTACAGAGAGCAAGTGTCGCAGCCGCGGGCACCTTGTTGACTTCTAGAGCAGTATACCTGAACTTGGAAAGCGCTTCCTTTTTCCGTTGGGGCACCTTTCCTGTAACGTGATGGATGCTGATAGTAACTTCATGGTTGTCGGTTGAAGTTAACTAATTCAAGTGGTTTCGTATGTTCAGCTGGATTGCAAGCATATATCTTAATTCCTCAACGCAGGCGGACTCCAGCTCTAGAAAATGACAGCTGTAGAGTCTAAGAGGTAAGTGGACCCCATTAATTTTCCATTAAAGTGTGCAATCTCGTCGCCATTTTTTTTTACCTAATTGCATGGTGATGTGCTTGGGTACTTGACCGTGAAATTCAAGTTACAGTTTCTATTACAGTTTATCTTGTCTAAATATTAACAATTTATCATATGATGTTATTACACAGGTATTTCACAGAATTTGGCTATAATACTTGAGTGAATAGTTGAGTGCTCATCATATTGCTGTAAATAGGCCTTCTACCGTCTACTTCGCAGTGAACACCCAACGGCATCCTCGCGCAGCGGGGCCTTGGAGGTAGAGGGGAAATTCAGCTTTATAAGTCAGTTAAGATATACACTTAGGTATCTAATAGTGGTGTATAATGGAAAAGCTTGTGGAATAATTTTGTTGTGTATCCAATTTCTACAAGATGTTCTCAAAATGAAAGCTACTTCTGAACTCTCATCTGTCCCCTGGAGCATAACAGAGCTGTACAAAACAGGAAAATGTTAGTTTCAAACCCAACAGATTCTTATGAAAAGAATCAGAAGGCCTCAGTTAGCATATCTGATATCCATTTAGGTGGAGAGGTTAACAGACCTGATATTAATTGAACATCATTTTTGTACATCTGTTAAAAAATGTCATAAACCAAGTCATAAACAATCAGGATGAATCCAGAACAATCGGATAAAAGGTCTCAGAAATGAATATAGAGTTTGAGTTGTGATTAAAGGCTTTTAGGATTGCTTCCTATTATGTCACTCTTGTACCAACTAATTTGTCCTTATTTAGCAACTGCCTCCATAAATATGGCCTAAATCATGCTATAGTCACTCACATTCAGAAATCTATTATTTTGTTTCTAGTATGAAGGTTGTTTAAATGTTTAGCATTTTTGGAGGATATTTAACACTGTTCTTCAGGAAGTTAACGTTAAACCATTGCTGGTTATTAGGCTTAGTTAACTAGTCTAATGCTCTATCCTCTGGTCAGGCCCCTCTCAGACCGCCGTAAGGAGAGGTCTCGTGAGGCAGCACGCTTTCGCCGCAGTAAGGAGACCGAACTTTTCTGTCAACTGGCTGAGCAGTTGCCCCTGCCGGAGAGCATCAGGTGCCACCTGGACAAAGCCTCGATCATGCGCCTGGCCCTCAGCTACCTGCGCACACGTATGGTCCTCAGTACAGGTGTGTATGGAGACAGAAGAGGTTGAAAGTTCTACCACGTCACTAAATTAGCTGATTGTAGCACAGCTCATAACCAGGTATATCAGCTAATTACTAACCTGTTACCTGTGTAGAACCAATACTTTTACTTTGCGGGATGACTTTACGACTGAGAGAGATATGTTTCTGAGGTGTGTGTGTGTTTTAGTATATATATATATATATGTGTGTGTGTGTATGTATATAGCTTTATTTAGTATAGCAACAAGGAATTATGTTCAGTCACAGTTAGAAGTGTGAATAGTTTAACTTATCATTTTTCTTATCTCTTATTCATTCTTATCTGGCAATTAGGTTGCCCTGTCAAACCAATAGATGTTGGCAGACCAGTGAATGAGCTCTCCCTGCAGTCTCTGGAAGCATTTCTGCTGGTGGTGACGTCTAGTGGTGACATCATTTATGTCACTGAGAACATCAGCAGGTTCATGGGCCTCTCACAGGTGACTAATAAGAAATATTATTTAAAATGCCCAATCATGAAATGTTATGAAGTCTTCTCCAAGGTGTTGTAAAGATGAAGTTCTTTATCCCTCTTTTTTCAGGTAGATCTAATAGGACACAGTATCTATGATTTCACGCATCCTTGTGATCATGGCGAAATTCAAGAAAACCTCAGCTGTAGAGGTATGTGTGTGTGAGAGAGAGAGTGTGTGTGTGAGTAAGTCAGCGAGAAAGAAATGATGAATGCTGAATTGGTGAGTGCTGATATGTGAATGCTGCCGTGCCTTAATTTACATGGGTTTGTTTTTTGTGATGAAATTGGTGAGTTGGAACATCTAATGCAAACCAGTGATCATGCAAATCTGCAGCGATGCATGACATGAGTAGTTCAGTCTTTTGAGATAATAACAGCACAGTAACAGTGCGATTACACCAGCTAATACATTGTATACATAATACCATCATCTGGTCTACAGTCAGGACCCAATTGATGCACAGTAGCTGATGAGGCGTATTAAGATGCTAAACATTGTCTCCTTGTTGAAAATGGCAAAATCTCAGTGCTGAGATACTACTGAGATGGTTAGATGCTATTTTTACCCTTCACAGTGTAAAATGAAACAATAAAGATGTGATGATAATGATGGGGTGTGATGTCAAAACACAGGGGCTTCTTGCGGGCCGAGACGAGAGAGGAGGCCGACAGAGAGAGATTTCTTCATAAGAATGAAGTGTACTGTGACTAACCGAGGCCGCACCGTCAATTTGAAATCGGCCAATTGGAAGGTGAGGGAGGACAAATAGACACACACACAACACACACAACACACACACACACACACACACACACACACATATAAACGGACAAACAACAAACAAGTTGAAGGCCTTCCTTTCACACCCTTCAGTCACCTCCTTTAAGCTGTCCTAACTGTAGTGCCTTCACTGCAGCACAGGCATTGGGTTTCAGCTGCTGTCCACAAAACTGCTCTTTCCACCTCATCTCGTCTGTATTATCCTACTATGTATTCTTCACGCTATGTCCATCAGCTCCTCCTTTCCTCACTGTCTTACAGCATAAAAGCTGTTCATACTGGTCAGCACACTCTAATCACGCAAGTAAACAGCAGCCCTTCATCAGTCACATTTCCATCCAACTTGTTCATCAATATTTCTATCCATAATTGTTGTTCTGGCATTATTACACTTTTGATCCCAGAGCTGGTTTGAACATGTCCCTTGATTAGGCTAATGTCCATTTTTAATTTGCATTGCACAATTGAAACATTTTCAGCACATATTTCCATTAATGTGAATATGAAATGCCAATAAGTTATTATATTTGCTATTAGTTACACTTACATTTGCATCTAACTGTGGGAATAATATCTGTAAGTGCTGAAATGCATTTGGCAGGTGCTGCACTGCACAGGGCATGTGAAGGCGTCTGGCTTCAACCCCCCTTTCTCCTACTCAGCGGAGTATCCAGCGTTAGTGTGCGTCATGCTGCTGTGTGAGCCCATACCGGTGCCTCCCAGCCCAGACATGCCTGTCAGCAGTCACATGTTCATTAGCCACCACAGCATGGACATGAGGTTCATCACCTGCGACGACAGGTAGGAGCGCTGTGGATGTCTGTGGATGCAGCTGCTACTGCTGGGGTCAGTGGGTTAGTTCTGTCGTTGTCCTAAATACTACACTGGATATGTTGTACTACATGGCAGTTCTGGGGTTATGAATGTGACAAAGCATGGGCAAACGAAATACAGCAAAATTCATATAATCATTTACATCAGTGGTTGGTGTGTGTGTGTGTTTGTGTGTGTGTGTGTGTGTGTGTGTGTGTGTGTGTGTGTGTGTGACAGAGTAATCAGTTTGTTGGGATACCAACCAGAGGAACTGGCTAAACGTTCAGTGTATGAACTTTACCATGGGCAGGACACCCTCAACATGGCCAGATGCCATCAGATCTGTGAGTCTCGCCTTCTAATTCTTTCTTTCCATGCCTCATGCAGTATTGATATTGAAAGTGAAAGTGACACCTCAGGCAGACATCTAGGTAGTTTTGGATCACATTTGAGTTAGGGATGGGCAGGATTAATCAAGCATTGATAATTGATTGTTAAACCTTTTGTTGATTGTGGAATCTTTGTCTTAAATGGCAATACTCCATGCAACGTGACAGTGACATTGAAACAGAAAGTAGTTGGGGTGACATTTCCCAGGCTCACAAATAGGCTACATTTGCTTGACATCCCTGAGCATGTAGAGGTGTTCACTTATCTCAGCAAGTCAGTAGGCTGGAGTTACTTTATTTGAATTCTGGTGGCATGTGAATGTAAAGAGGTTTGGCCTGTGCTATCTTTATGACTGTTGCTTTAGCATTTTCTGCCATAGGGAAATTAACATTTAGAAGATAATAATTGATTGCTGTTTTTTTCCAGTGATCAATTAAGGACAATTCCTCCAATGCCCATCCCTAATTTGAATAATACATTCACTTAAATTACTTAAATTACTATACTGAAATTATTATAGACTACATATTTTTCTTATATTTGCCATGTGTTGCCATGACTCAATATGGTTATTTTAAATGAATGCACTAGTTAAAAATGGATCTAGCAGTAATGCACAGATGGCACTAACCCTAATAGCTGTGCGGGGCTTTCCTTTGCTGCCAGTGTGTATCATGGGGCAGGTGGTGAGTGGGCCCTACCGGCTGCTGGCCAAGCAGGGAGGATATGCGTGGGTGGAGACCCAGGCCACGGTGCGCTCGGCTAACCACAGTCACCAGTCACACATCATATGCCTCAATACTGTTCTCAGGTAAAGCACATTGAGTATCATATAAGTTTCATTTCTCCTTTCAGTGTGAGAGGAATGTGTAGAAATGCAGAACACAAACCATAGATGCTGGCAGTTGACACTAATGAAAGCGCTGGAGATTTTGAAATGACCGCCAGAACATTATATTTGTCAGTTATTGTTCTTTGTCCTCTGTCTTTGTGTTCCTTTGCGCTGCAGCAATATAGAGGAACATTGGATGGCCTTCTCCTTTGAACAGACAAAAGCTGCACAGAAAGAGGGCTATCTGGTGGACAGGCCTCTATCCAACAGGCTGAAACAGGAAGCCGCAGTGATTCCCCAAACAGCAGAAGCAAACCTGGGCTTTTTCCAGTGTGAATCCCTGCAGTTCAGCCCTGTGCGGTCGGTTTGCCCTCCCACTCTGCTCTCATCATACATGCACACCTGAGTTCTTGCCAGGCCCAGGGCATGCCTGCCGGCCATCGCAAATACATCTCTACCTCAATAGCCACTGCAACTGAGACAGCACACTCTATCAAAACATTGTAATTTACCACATGGCACGTATCATCCAAAACAAACGCCACAAGCTATTTTGCACCCAGCAGATGATGAAACGTTTTTAAAGCATACTCTTTATTTCATCCACATCTCAAGAAGTTAGTGGTCAACTGATTTCTTGGATGAGGCTGATTTTTACTGCTGCATATTGCAAGCAGCACATTTTCCCTCATGTCAAGTCCCACCTAGAGTGTTGGGTACTTTCTCTTCATACCTGTGTTCATTATCATACCACAAGTTTACACAGACTGGATCAGGATGAACTATGATGTGTTTGGTTGATTAAAATAACTTTTAATGAGTGAATCTTGTTTCCTATTGAGATCTATCCAAGAAAACAGCTAATGGTGTGAAGTAACACAAATTCTCTGGTAGTTGACTTTTGACCTTTAAGCAAAAAGGCCTAAAACAGTTTGTCATTTCGGGAAGGTTTTTGCAGGCTCCACTTGTTCCCAAGTCTCGTACCAGTGCCATTTGCATTAACATCTCCATGCACTGGAGATGTTGAATGTATGAATGGTTGCTGGTCTGTTGGTCTGTAAAAGGCAGATATTTCGTAATGTTCATGAACACAACATGAACACCACAAGCAAAACCATATAGCTGTTTGTTGAGGTGAGGAAATGTTTATATGTGGAGCACACCTCTACAACGTGTAAATGTTGTTTCTCTTTCAGTGTCTTGCTCAACGTCAGCGTCTCCTCCCATTTGTTCTCTCGGGTGTCAGCTATTTGACCTCTAAATTCTGTATGTGAGTATTGGAATCAGAATGCATGTCTTATTTTCAGAGGCATGGCCATTAGTGTGTCCACCTAATGAACAGAGCTTTGAATGAATCTTGCCAGGCCAGAGGAACATCAGTTAGAGTCAATATGGCTGTGGAGCTCTGAGTGTCAGACAGCGTCTGGGGACCCAAGTCCCATCACTTTAGTAAATAAAAGATTTTTGTTTTGGTACATCTGTCACAGGTTTTTGGCACAGACTAGAATCCATTCCCCTTCTACCTGTCAACGACATTACATAAATCTGCTCACTGGTTTACTGCTGCTGATACAGTTTGGAGGCCCAAATCATGCAATAACTTGTCTGTTTAAGATTACACAATAACACACCCACTTAGCAAGTTTAGTTAATGAATACCTACTATTATGATTACCTTATGATTACCTTTATTTATGTATGTACCTTATTATTATCTTTATGTTTGTGTGTGTGTATTGTAAGTTGGGCCAGAGTAAATAAAGGGGACTTTGTGGATATTTTTGTTTCAAGATGTGTTTTAGACATCCATAGCTAGTCACTTAGTGGAACATTGACAGTTGAGATAAACAGTTCCTCTCAGTGGTGGTGCAACCATAATTTCCACAAAGCCGTGTGTCGCGATTTTCAGCCACTTGTGTCTACATGACCGCCCCGTGCCCTTTCAGAACCCTGCCAAGGTCACATGACCAGTGGCGTGATGTCTGATCACAGCTTTGTAGAAGTTGTAGTGGCAGAAGAAAGTGATGCCCTGAAAATGTCATCTGTTCCCAGGCCAGAAAAAGGAGACACAGTCATGCATCACAAGTTACACTTGGGCTGTTCTCAGGTCAGTCTGCCAGGAGTGTCTGACACCAGCAGAAGACACAAAGAACTTGAAAGAAACTGAAACCACATAGACCACAGCTTCCGGTAGCAAGGCACACGACAGCCAGTTTCTCGTGGGAACTTTGTCAACTCTTTACCTCTCAGCTCTACTGCACTGCACACTTCTCTGTCTATCTTGGTGTGTGAGTGTGTGTGTGGGTGGATGGGTGACCACCTTCACTAATATTACTTGTGGATTTTCCAAATAAGTATCACTCTTGTCAGATGATGCAAGACAGCATTTCCTCTTTTAGTAGGACCCCAAGTTGCTTGTGGTCACAAGCTTGAATTATGTATATTATCCTAGTGATCAAAATAGACACAGGTTACCAGCTGAACCAAATGTTGCCTGAACTCAGGGCTGGTTTAAAATGGTGTAGTTTACATTGAATTCAAACAGCCACCTGTTTTGGTGTTCCATAGGTAGCAAGATGACTTTGTAGTTGTCAGAACAGAGGGACCATCAAAAGTGGGCAAAAATTATAGCATCAGAGTAAAAATGTGTGGAAAAGTAGCTGGGTCAATGCAAACCCCTCCCATCCTTTCAGACATGCAGGAGCTCTATCTCCCTCTAGTGACTGGAATTGGACTCATTGCTTTTAATAATTCCCCTTCATCACCTATCACCTTCATTTACAGGTATGGTCAAAACAGTAAGATGAAAACTTAATAATAATAATAATAATAATAATAAACTTATAACATATACATATATATACACACACTCACACTTCTGTAGGAAATACTCTCATTTTTTAATCAAAAAAGGCAAACAAATGCCATTGCTGAGATATCAGTTTAGATAGTGGTGCTGACACATACTCGTCACAAATGTTGTTTGCTATTATGTGCCTACTTGTCCAGAGGGTGTCGCTGTTGCACACTGTTGACTCCTCTTCACTCCAGTTCTCCTTTGTGGGAACTAAGAGCCATGTGTACATGTACACCCTGCCATAAAACAGTCACTTACCCTGTCAGCTCTGCAAGGCATACTCCCATCCTCCCCCCAAGCTGGCCCCGCAACTTCCCATGTGACTAACATTACCATGGCACACCCCCTCCTGTACTGCTGCCAGTGTGTGACAGCCCCAGCCCCCAGGACAGACCCTCCCCCCACACCGTAGTCAAGCTGGTTTGGCAGGAACACAGACACACACAAGCATGGTCATGCCTCAGCCTTGTTCCAGTTTGGCTTAAGGAGATACTTATACAGGACTAAAATGTTGACAATGAATAGCTGATTTGAAAGAATTTAGATTTCAAAAAAAAAAAATGAGGCCAATTAAATATCCAATTAACATCAACATCTGGCCTGCTTAGTACTGCACCTCAAGGTCAATATGTGTCATTTTGAAATAATATCAGTAATAAAGAATCTGTTTACTTCATGCAATGTAGCAAATGACCACAATGATTTATATGCCGCAATATTTGAGGCGATATTTGTCAATTTCAATCTTTAGCATATTCGATATACGTCAGCGTAGAAGGGAACTGAAGCCAAGAGCTGTGAAATGCCATGAGAAGGTCTGCATAAATTAACCACATTCTTCAGAATTTAACCACATTCTTCAGTCTTTCTGGAACAAAAAAACAAATTTATGGCCATTTCTGGGTCCCTCCTCCTCCTCTGGTTCAGCAAACTGCATGGAGGGTGTTTTCCAGCTGAGCCAATGGGAGGATGTTGTCTGCCCTTTGAAACTTGAGAGTGATGAACGATGGCTGGGGCCACACAGAGCTGGCTGGGTTGATGAGTCAGGATTGGTAGTATCATCCTCTGGAAGACACAGTTCACTAAAACACCTGCCAAACACATACTTTTATGAATTTTCATTGTATTGCCTTTAACAATTGCTTTAACAAGTACTACTTACCACTTAACACATTTAAATAATCAAATAATAATCTATACTCTTTTGATCCTGTGAGGGAAATTTTGTCTCTGCATTTAATTTGAGTGCCATGCTAAGAATGTTAAATACTAATGTTTAGTCACCTAGAAATCACATGTTGGATAAATCTCAAATTACTATTCATTTTGTGTAAATCCTGACTCTGAAATCTAGATTGGTGTAAGTGTTCTCTTGAACCTACGCATGTGAAGTACTGGCCCCCAGGGCAGACACATGTGTGATCTTATTTATCTTTATGGTTCTTTTAAATGGTCACTCGGAACAAAGCTGAAACGGATGATAAATTTTCTTTGATGTACCTTTCAAAGACAGACTTTTAGTGATGCAATAAGTCAATTGTTTTGATAGCAGTATGTGAAACCTAAGTGGAAACCTGTCCTGATAATCTATTCACCATTCTGACCGTTGGTGTCCTGTGTCACTCATTGACCAAGCTATGAATGATCAGTTCTATTGCTTCCGTTTTCTTTGATAGGAACAGCAATGAGTGCAGTCATTGCTTTAAATTTGATTTGTTTAAATTTGATTACCTCTGTACCACACACTACTGGGCTTGAGAGCAAAGCCAGCAGAAATAACCAACAGGCGGATCAAATTAGGTCATTTGCACAATTCAAATCAAAGGAAATGCATGAATTCAAGGCATATGACAGCTACTCTCACTTTAAAAATGCACATGATAAGGGCCTACCCTTGTGTGATGCAGATTCAGGAGATCTAATAGCATGAGCTCAAGCCCACATTTGTTACCTTTTTATTCCTGAGAAGTTTTCTATGGCTATTTACAGTAAATTAAGATATTTAAGGCTTGTCCATACTGCAAGTCATTCTGTAATGATGAAGGAAAATATTTAAGGTTACTTTAGCAAAGCAAAATATTTTTCTCTAACTGTCCTCTACAATGGGACATTTAATGGTGTGTCATTGGCATCACTGTAGACAGTGACCAGTCTGGCCATTCTCTAGATCTGTGTAAGTTTTGTGTTAATATTAGTGTTTTTTAAACCTCAGCATTTGTACCAGGATCCAGAGGTATCGTCTCTAATCTTATCAGTGGTGCAGAGTCCATCAGGTTACCAGGAGGTCAGCTGAGATTAGAGAGCTGCAAGTCCACAATCAGCACAACAAGTTCGAGAGTCACTCATTAGATGTTTATTCACTTGAGAATAATGCAGACACTCAAGAGTGTCTTAATTACACTGATAAGACATATCTACAGTTCCCTTACAAGAAACCAAAGAAACAACTGAAGTTTTACAGAACTGAAGCAGCAAGCTTAAGCTTAAGGTTTGATAATACTAAGGCAATACTTTTTAGGATTAATAATGACAATTTTGATAGCTTCATGCTAAGATAGTTTAATTTAATTTAATTAAGTTTAATAGTTTAACTGATTTTATTCTTGCAGAGGGCAGAGGAATGCATGCTGGAGAGGATGGTACCAGGGCTGTTAAGGAAAGGGAGTGAGGTTGAGTGGGGACAGCCTGAATTTGGGTGAAATAGTGTGAATGTCAAAGGCAAGATTTTTTGCTGTGTGCTAGTACAAGCATGCTGTCTGTGATTTATGGCCCGTGACCAAACTGTGCACGTGAGGGTGGTCGGGGTTGGTCGACTTTGTCCCGGGGGATGACCAAGGGGCTTCAGAGACCAGGATACGAGCGAGACAGCAGACCTGGACAAAGATTTTTATGGGTGGTACACAGCATAGAGAGTGTGGGTCTGTGGTTCCTCATTAACTACTGGCCTAGCATCCAGTGAGCAATGTTCAGCACAAACAGCACACAGGTTAAGGTCTCCTCTGCCAAATCCAATAGAATCATTAACCCTCAAAAAATTAAAAGGAAAAACTAAGATTTTTTTTTTTTTTTTTTGCATTGACAGCATATTAAAGCCACAGACAAAGTTATCTATTCTTGCATGTACCTTGATCGTGGCCATCTGATAACTCACAGAAGGACATAGATATATAGGCTACAGTATCATGGGTGGGGAAAAGAGAGAAGAAATTAGTCAGCATGATCTGAGTACATAACCTTGAGCCATACTCTAGTGTAGGAACTGCCAGTCACAGTGTTAATTCTCCTCTTATCAGCTGGGATTCATCTGTGCATTGTCCATCATTTCAATAATTTGCCCCTTGTGGTGACTGGCTGCAGTTGGCTGCTGCAGAGGAACTGTGCAACCCTTTGATTTCAAACTAGTGAGTGATAATGTAAATGTCACAAGACCACCTCAAACCCAACAAACCCTACAGCTGCAAGTATTTCCCTTGAGTAGACACTATGCTGTGAGGGTAATTTACAACGCACTTATGTCAATTTATTTATGGAGCTCAAGTGTACATATATACATTTACACATCAACCAGTGTTGAATAATGTCTAAGGGTGTCTTATCTTTTTTATCTGGATCGATAACGCAACGCATCAGTACTAGGCCTACTCGCAGACAGCAAGAGAGAAATGATGCCGTGTTTACATGGTTTATTTTCAACGTCATCCGATAGGTTTTCTGCAGTCATAATCGTATGGCGGAGACACACGAGGCATCCCGGTATTAAAAGGACGCCTCGAAGAGCCAATGACAGTGGTGGAACAACACTTGCCCCCTCCCCCACCCAGACGCGCCCCCAAGTGACCTTCCCTCCTCAGTGCAGAGGCTTCAGAGCCGCCGGGTTGGCTTTTAAAGCGAGGGGTGGCATGAACGCTGTCATTTAGTAATTGAACGGGGCAAACAGAGGGTTCGCGGAGGCCACGTTCAGTTCTATCTCCTCTGCTTTTCCCTTGTAGATAGCGTCATTGACTTCTTTCCGTTTATTTTAACTAGTAGCATAGAACGCTATACCTCGTTTAAAAATGTACCGGTATTTCGGGGAACTCCTCACCCGTGGAGCAAGTAATGCTCTGGCCTCGGGATGTGTCGATTCTGCCCTGCCAGCTTCCGCATCTTTGATGCGGGTGCGTCACTACAGCGAGGCCGCTGGAGAGAAAGAGGATGATCCTAATTTCTTTAAAATGGTTGAGGGCTTTTTTGACCGCGGTGCTACTATTGTAGAAGACAAGCTGGTAGAAGACTTGAAAACAAGGGAAACACCGGAACAGAAGAGGAAGCGAGTGCGAGGAATTCTCAGGATCATTAAGCCTTGCAACCACGTACTAAGTGTATCTTTCCCAATCAAACGTGACAACGGCGAATGGGAAATGGTCGAAGGATACCGGGCGCAACACAGTCAACACAGAACGCCCTGCAAAGGAGGTTAGTGAGTCCGTGTTTGCGTGAGTCTTGATATTGCAACACTAACGTTAGCGGTATGATTTGGCATCTGTAACTTAGCAAATGGCTACCAGTAGAGAAGAAAATATTCTGCTTGTTAATTTGAAACTTAATGTTGGTATCTTATGGGACTGCATGTCAAGCAGAGCTAGTTTATTGGTAGACATCTGTAAACCAAAAGATTGTGCAGCCGGGTAACCCCGTGTGCTCAGAAGCGAAGGCAAGGCAAGGCGCCACTTCCCGGATGAGCTGCCCACAACACACTGTCAAAACAGCAACAGGTTGCTAAGCACGATGGCTTGTACAGAACATACACTTTCCGTTTCGCAAAGGTTTAAAGATGCAAGTAAACCAACAGCAGCCCAAAGAACATAAAGTTATGAGTGTCACATTCAGATACGAGCGCTAAAAATGCCACTGGAGGGCGTATTTCCACACACCTTTTCAATGTAACATTAGCGTTAGCGCCGCTGGGGATTACACCAGCTGGACGGAAGACTTTCTAAATCGGAAAGCTCATGGACGGTGTATGCAAGTTGTTGAACAAAACATTTGCATTAGTATCACTTGATGGCAGCGGCACTAACATAAAGCCGACCCTGAAGTCGGTTGGCTGCACATGATTATAGCATCAACAGCTGCTCTGAGTCCAGTAGTCAGACCTTTGCCTCTGGTGCCCTCCATAGGATGCATGACATGCGAGACAATCCCATGTGTTACTGTTTGTCAGATTCTGTGCTTAAGAGCCTGTGGGGCCCCTGTTCATTCATTCAGTAACCAGTTTTGACACCTGCTCCAAATATAAGAGCCTGACAAATCTTTGCATCTTGGATGCAAACTACTGAAGACATGTCATTATTTTGAACATATGGTATCTTGCATGACCACTGGATGTAAGGTGGCTTCAGGAATTCTCATTCAACAATAAAGTCCCACAGACCATTGACTAACACCATGCAAAGGTCAAACAGGAAATATTCTTTTACCTTGAACAATTTCTTGGCCTCCTGGTGAATGAAGTTAATGGTTTAAAAATGTCAGTTAGGCAAAATAATTGTGTTGGTCCTGCAACTCTTACTTACGCTAAGCTGAACAAAATTAGTGGGTACTTTTTATCCACTTGTGTACCAGCAGAGGTGTTATATTTGGCGGGGTGTGACAGTATTGTGCTCCTTAATTACCATGGGAATAGGAACTGCTCCGACTCAGAGGTTGTTGGCACAAAGGTAGCACAGATAAGGGCTTATGGATATGATGTTTGTAGGGTTCTTTTTAAGGTATGTGTTATTGTTAAACTTGTAAAAGATCTGCTTGTTAATCAGCATTCCTGAAACTAGAAGTAGTATATTTGTAGCAAACCTTTGGATCCTGACCTACTTAGTAGCACAGTAACAGCAGTGACCAAGGTCATACTTCCAAGGTCAGTCTATTGTCAATATCCAGGTCAGTGCTGGATCATAGTTCATTAGTTTCATTGTGCTACCAACATCTTTACTCCATACAACTCGGCAACCACCCACAAAATAGCCTAAGCCATTAGGCTAAACATAAGCTAAAAGTGCATGAGTGTAGGCATTGGCTTTTCAGAAGGTCTTTGTGATAGTATGTCCTATGCATACTGTGACTAAGTGATAAGAGCCTATATAATGTTAATACAATTCAGCAGTTACAGGCATAATGACCATTGGCAATGTGAAACATGGCATTACAAAGTAAAAAAAAGTGTGCTTCTTAGGCAACAAGCAACACGTCGGTTGCCGTGTCTGTGGACAGGGTTTAAGGGAAGGTATGTGGCAGATCAGGTTGATGATGTCAATGTGGAGCATCAGAGTAATAGAATGAGTGTGTTTAATAGTGTTGCAGAGACATTTTACAGAAGTGTTGATAAATGACAGGATGTGAGAGAAGAGTACAACTAAAGTCCTAACCTGTCCCTGTTGTCAGCTAGTAACGTACCACATGTGCTACACATACTCCCTCATAGACATACACAGGCTCTTTGGCCTGCAGAGAGTAGCTTAGCAAAACTGACTGAGCCCAGCGCTGCCAAATAAACAGTGGTTGTGAGGCTCCACAGGCCCGAGTTTCCTATTGTCAATAAAAGCATCTGGTGTATAAATTCTCTCCACAGGTATCCGCTACAGCACAGATGTGTCTGTGGATGAAGTCAAAGCCCTGGCCTCCCTGATGACGTACAAATGTGCTGTGGTTGGTGAGTCTCCCCTCTTTCTCTGTGCTGACACAACCTTCATGCATTTTTTGTCAGAGTTTCCTTTCCTTTTTTCCCCCCTGACAAGCAAACACATTTTCTCATATTTTTGCTGAGTTGACCAATGTTAGTATTGTCTATCATGTTGACTGGATTATTACTCAGTTTCAAGGTTTCTGTTGATTCATGAGGAATGAATGCATTGAGTGATGGTTCATATTCTCTCATCAGATGTGCCATTTGGTGGAGCCAAAGCTGGAGTCAAAATTAATCCCAGGACATACACTGTAAGTATTCCGTGTGAAACATTTCTATCTTGATCTGCACAGAACAGCACAAACAGATCCGAATTATGAGCTGCACATTGAAAAGGATAGATGGGTGTGAAGAATGCATTAGTATTCAGTGAAACAGTGACGCAAAGGAGAAACAAACATGGAAGTCGCTCCCCAAGAGTTCTGGAGGAAAAACATGTTTGCTGCAGCGTCAGTAAAAGGCTCCTGCAACACCCCTAATTCACTCAGGCCTCTCTGTGGCCTTAGTAATTGTGTTTCCCTTCAGGTTATGCGCCGCTCAAAAGACCTCTTTCTCCTCTTACGCTGCTCAGTGTGCCAGAAAGACAAAGAGCCTGCGAAGGGCCGCTGGCTGTTATGCCTTGTTTTTGTGGGCACAGAGACTCCGCAGCAGAATCGGAATTGAAAAGCAAGCAAGTTGCTTTCTCATGCACACCAACGCCACATCCCCTATTTGTAGACTCGTAATGAGAAATCAGCTGTTTTTTATTTTTTTTGCAGTGTTTGGCACTGGCGTTAATGAAAGGCCTGTACCGCTTGTGCGGCCCAGTAGATCTTCTGCTCCTCTTCCTTGTCGTATTGAATCTACTTGTGAAGGAATGGAGATGACATTGCTGTTGCCGGAGGGCTCCCCTCCTTCCGTAAAACCCTCCCCCACGCCCCTCCCCCCACCTCACTGGCTCCGCACCAACTCGGGCATCGGCTCCATTTCCAGGCACCTCTCTCTTCCTCCTCCTCCTCCTCCTCCTCCACTCCCCTCACCTCCCCTTTCCTCTTCTCTCCTCTGCCTGCATCCTTGAGCCATTTGGGCAGATTTTTCCTGTCCTAATGTTAGGGTTAGGGTTAGTTAATATCCAACCCCTTTATTCTGTCATCGTGGGTTTCAGCCAGCAGGCTTGAGCTGCCCCAGCCTGACTGTGCCAGATCTCTGCAGTGTTTGTCAGGCGTATAGTCTAGAAATGCAATTCACAAGATCTTAACTATAGAGAGGGGGTTGTGCCAATCCCTTTCAGTATCATTTCAAGAGCGGTCATTCATGATGTCATTAACCCATATAGATGCTTATGGAGGATGTCCAGACAGCAATAATCTCTCTGGGATGAATTTTAAAAATGGCTGTCTAGCTGTGTTGCAGTTTGAAGCCTGAAACTGAGTGAAGATTGAGGAGCTGCTGTTGTGTGGTATGGACAGAGGTGGGGGAGTAAGCCAAAACAAGCTCTATTATTGGTGCGTTATCAAAAGCTTATATCAGCTTTAGAGTGAATGGACTATGGAAACAGTGGAAACAGGCTCTGTAGTTAGGAGTTCTAGTCAGCTGTGCCATAGCCAAAGGGTGAACTGGGCATCTGGGCATCTGTTTTATCAGTAGATGTGCAAATAAAACATGAACAGCTAGTGATCGGGAGAGAGGGGATGGCTCAGATGGTTTAAGTTATTGTGCTGTCATGGGATGGCAATGCAAAGACATGCTGTGCTCATCATTGACCCTTCCTCTTATTTGTCCTGCTGTCTTTGAATAGGACAATGAGCTGGAGAAGATCACCAGACGGTTTACCATCGAGTTGGCCAAGAAGGGATTCATTGGTAGGTATCCTGTCAGTGATATGTAAGTTCAGGGATTAGCCTATGAGGAAAATCTGTCTTTTCAATAACACGTTTCTAGAAGCCTAAGACAAAAACAGACCCAAATGAAGTGAAACAAGCCAGTTCAACATTTAGTTTAGGTCAGGTCATGAGTTCTGTTGTTCATTTTTATTTGTACTCCCATGACAGAGCACCATCTTAAACTGAGTAGTCCGTCTTGAACAAGATGAATAAATTGCATTATATTAGTTTAAAGGAGAAATCCGGTGTGCCATAGCCCTGTTGGTGCTGTTGGGGAAATTAAATTGACTATTTGATACAGCATAGACCAAATAGTAAACCCACACCTACTAACACTAACTGAATGGGGCATGGTAGCTTACTATCAGTTTCATTTTCCAATGCCCAATTCAGTTAATGTTAGCTGTCGGTTCATTATTCGGTCTGTATTGTATAACATTTTTGCATCTTTTTGACCTGGAACAACAGGGCTATGAATTGATTCACACTGGATTTCTCCTTTTATGGACTGTGAGGAGAAGAGCAGCACCTGTCCTTACCTGATGGGGGTTCACAGCAATGCCTCTAAGCTATAGTTTACACTTTCCACTAGTACTCACTGCCCCCTTCCACCCCCGCTTGTGTAGCTTTTTTTGGAAAAGCATTCAGGGTGCAAGGCTGTGACAAGGCTGTGCCCTCACGCAGGGGCTCACACACATGAATACTCACTTGTTTTCTCCACTCACTGGACAGTTGTGTGTGTCTGTGTGTGTCTGTGTGTGTCTGTGTGGGTCTGTGTGTCTGTTTTTTTTCTTTTTGTGTATGTATGATAGTCGAGAGTGGGGCTAAGAGTTTATTATTTCCTATTATGGACTGAATAGTAGTTTGTATTTGTGTGTGTTCATGTTGGTGTTGCCAGTCTAAACAAACTAAGGCATTTTATCAAGCACAGCATTTCACAGAGACTCTGAGTTGGATGATAACTGTGCCTCTTTTAGGGCTTGTTATGCAAGAGATTGGTCATGTCCCTGCAAACTTAGACTTCTCAGTGTAGCGTGTAACTTTGGTAGTCAGTCCGTGGGCCAAATAAAGACCCCTGAACGTGCTTGTTAACGTGCACCTGATGGACGTTCTGGTTGTGGCTGGCTGGATGTAACTTGAGTGTCGCCCCACATGACCACTGTCAGTATTCTTAACTCTCCAACACCCACTGCCCACTCCTGACAGCTGCTCACATGAAGTAATGTGCTCTCTCTCCCTCCCTCACTCTCTCTCCCTCTGACTCCCCCTTTTTATTGCACACCCCTCTCTTCCTTTTTCTACTCTCTCTCTCCCTCCCTCTCCCTTCCTCTCCTCCACTCAGGGCCTGGCATCGATGTCCCTGCCCCCGACATGAGCACTGGAGAGAGAGAGATGTCCTGGATCGCTGACACCTATGCCAACACTATCGCCCACACTGTAAGACCCACCATAAGGTTTACATTCTGTGCCTTTAGGACTGAGTCTTAGTCTCACACATTACAGAGATGAGGGTTAAGCCCCTGCAGCATCATACGACATGAGGCAATGCTTTAGTTCAACAGCTGTGTAAAACAGGGGGTCTGCAGGCACTAATCCCCTTGTATATAATTTGCTACCAGTATTTGTGTGACACACCCAGACACACACACACAAACATCCAGGCACTTGCCTTAATTATCTGTGTGTTAACCCTTGATATCCACCAAATCACTTCCTGTACACACATCTCTGTTCTATCACTTCAGTGCACTGAGCCTCTAGGCTTTTCTTTCAGGTAACATAGTCCGTCTCATGTATCTTGTTGCTCATACAGGGGAGACAAAATTATAGACATCCTGTCATGATACTATAATTCTTGATGGCAAACGTTTTACTAGAAACACTTCACCCCATAGCTATCAGCTATGCAAGTTCCTTAGGAGGTGGCCTTGCGCAATGGAACACAATGTTTTAAGAGCTGCAGTCTGCATACCAGTCATGCAGTTGCAGTGCTGGCGTGGAGGTTGGGTTAGCATGTCCCTATAGTCCCTCCCATCCCATCCCCTCCCCTCCCCTCTTCTCCTCTCAGGCTCCAGGTGCTGAACTGCACCCGCCGTGATGCACTTGCACCCACTTGGCACCCCACACTTCCCCCGGCCCTGCCACTGCACTCTGTGACACCTACTCTCAAATAAAACTACACGCACACACATACAAGCGCGCGAATACACACCCCTTACGCATGTACAGACACGCAAGCGGACGCTGATGACGTGCTGGATTGACCTGTCCTTAGTTTACCCTGTCTGGTGCTGTGAAGTGGACAAGGCCTGTCCTTATGTCACCCCCCCAGTGAACATTCTCTGCTCCCAAGAACGATCAATGTTTGCTGCCAGTCTGTTAGAGGCTCCAGGTGTACTTGTGGAGGAGTAGACTTATGGAACATGGTACTAGAGCTGCAGCCAATGATTTTTGTCATTGTTGATTAATCTGCTGCTTATTTTCACTACACTACTTCAAAACCAATCTTTTTTGATCATCTTGTCCTAATGCCACAGATATGTAGTTGACTGTCCAAGAGGACTCAGTAGAGCTAAACATAAGTTATAGAAGCTGCAGATTATCAGTTAATTGACTTTTCTATTCATTCTGTTCATTTTGACTTTATTTGAAGTTTTTGGGTAAAAAAGTCAAATTTTACCACATCAGAGTTGGCCAGAGTTTGCAATAAATGTATTTGCCATCCACCCCTGCGTAGCTTAGCATGATGGGTTTCACCAGTTAAAAGCCTAAAGTTCCTGATACCTCTAGGGAAAGCTGTATTGGATTCATTGTTTCAGCCCTGAAGGGAATGCATTCTATTAGCCTCTTTAAATCTCTTTCTACTCTTTAAGCTGTTCTTTTCCATAGATATGATGCCATGTCATGATGGACTCAGCTAGTCCATAGTAGCCTAATGGCTGCATGTGTTTCTGTTGCTGCAGGACATCAATGCCCATGCATGTGTAACAGGCAAGCCCATCAGCCAGGGTGGAATCCACGGCAGGATCTCTGCCACTGGTCGTGGAGTCTTCCACGGAATTGAGAACTTCATCAATGAAGCATCATACATGAGCATGCTGGGCCTCACACCTGGCTTCCAGGACAAGACCTTTGTCATTCAGGTACACAACACGTTATGTGGCCGCTCTTCTTTTGGAAGTTGTTGTGCTAATGTTTCATTCCACTGAATATTGTAATTATTATTTGTAGCGTCAGTACACTTATGCTAGACAGCATGTCACACCATATCATTCTCATGACAACCACAAGAGCTTCAGTTACAGTAGAAATGCAACATTAGTCTATAATGACCGAAAAAAATATGGTGAGTATTTGCCATTTTTACCAGGGGAATTTGAGACTGTTTTTGGACACAGTATTCTAGAGCAAAGATAATGTTAAGGGGCTAAATGAGGAAGTTCTGTCTGTTTTGTCTGGGATAAAACCTTGGATTGTAGTTGTTGTTCTTGCAGATGTAGTCATGTCACTAAGCAGACACACACAGCTCCACTCTGACCTCCAGCTCCTTTAAAGCACACAGTAAAGTCTGAAGAAGTAGAAATAAGCAGAAATCGAAAAGGCCACATCGTCGTACATTTAAAACCATTTCTCTCCGCTGTGAACTAGTTATGAGCACAGCTATTTTGCAACAAAGCAATGCAGATGCCAAGTTACAAATGGTTTCTATGTTGCCTGTGTCCTTGCTGAGTGGGATGTACTTTGGAGTTGTCAGGCATGACTCACAATCCTTCGTGGCCAGTGGAAACGGAAGTGGAAATGCACTTTGGTTTTTGTCTTGCAGCTGCAGTGGAAAGGTGTGTGACAAAATGCTACCCTATGCTTCTCTACGATGAGTCGGCAGTTTTACTCAGTATCACATGTGACAAGCAGGGTCTGGGATCCGTTCTGCAGACAGAGCAGGGTTGATAGGGTGCCGCCTGTTCAATTCGGGCGGCAAGCAGCTGTCTCACTGGCGCTTGCGTGACCTGCTCTCTAAAGCCCTCGGCCACAACCCTTCCCCAAACTCTGGGAAAGTTCCCTGTCAGCGACTTCAGCTGCTCTCACTTCCTAGAAAAGGAGACTTTGTGTTAGAAGTCAGTTCCTCTTGTTTCAGGCATTCCTTTGCCAGAACTCCCCTACCCAGTCTTATACACACACACACACACATACACACACACACACACACACCTACACATACACACACACACACACACACATACCATTTCTATCACTCTTCAGTGTCTAGATATCAGCCCCAGATTCAATCAGACTTTAGTTTGTACAGCTCTGCAGATTGCTGATACGGGAGATTAAGATTGCGAGCTCTTCGATCGGGTCACCAGAAGGCATGGAGCTCTAATTTCACTTCTGACGTGCATGATTGGTCAGTGAGGGGCAAGCCTTAATCTGTGCTCTTCAGTAAGAGATTATGTCCCCCATCCAAATGACTTTTTCTTAGAGATTTACTGATGTGCGCAGAAAGAGATCTTTTGTTTGTGAGGTCTTCTAACCAAAGCAGTAGATTTGTAAAGGGGGAGGGGTCATTTCAAAATCAGAACTCTGACATCTGACAGTTGGAAGTGACATGGGAGCGCCCTCTGGTGGCTTTCAGAAGAGGCGCCAGCAGGGACAGTGTATGTGCAGTGGTGATGACGAGACACTAGGGGGAGCCAGAGATTTATCATTCACATGCATTGACATTACCATCGCCGGTTGTGCTTAGTTGATGATGTCATCACTCTTTTTCAAGGGGGCCAAGTGGAGATCAGCTGTGCTGCTGTGGATGATGATAAGAGCTGACTGTTTCTTCCCTGCTAATATAACATGTTCCAGTACTCAACTCCATTCATACACTTTGTTGTCCAAAGGGCTTTGGTAATGTGGGTCTGCATTCCATGCGCTACCTGCACCGCTATGGTGCTAAGTGTGTGGGGGTGGCTGAGATTGACGGCAGCATCTGGAACCCCAATGGCATTGACCCTAAAGAGCTGGAGGACTACAAGCTGGTGAGTCTGTCTCTCCCTCTCTCTCTCTCTCTCTCACACACACCATCTCTCTCACCTTACTTTGAGCAGGAAGTCTCTCAGCCTACATTCTCACTACGAACCTCACATAAATGTTATGTTGTTGTGCTTGGGTGTTGCTGCATAGCAATTACCAACTTCCATTTCTAATTTCATCTAATTATGGGTCCTTGTGCAATATGTGTTGGTCCCTTTTTTTATTACTGCACTATGTCTGATGCATTAAGTAACTCCTTATAACTCCTCATCTTATATACAGCATTATTTACCCAAAATAACAACAGGTCCTTATAATACCCTACATTTACATGTTAAGATATACAAATGATAGATGAAAGCTTAGATGCTCCTTACTATATTATATTCTGATAGATTAGGATATTTTTTTTCATATATTTTTATGTTTTTAATAGGGCTTTTATATTTTTTATATGTTTTAATAGGGCTTTTCCATTAGGGACTTGTATAGGTATATTATATAGTATATATTGTATTGTATTGTATAGTATTGTATAGTATATTATATTCCTAATTCCTAATCCTAATTCCAGTCTTCTCTCTCTCTCTCCAGCAACATGGCACTATTGTGGGCTTCCCTAACTCTAAGCCCTATGAGGGCAGCCTCCTGGAGGCCCCCTGTGACATCCTCATCCCTGCCGCCGGAGAGAAGCAGCTCTCCAGGAAGAATGCCCACAAAGTCCAGGCAAAGGTCCGTGGTCACCACTCAGGTCCACCCAGCCTCGATCTCTGTCTCTGGGTTTCTTTTTCTCTTTCTCTCTTGTGTGTCTGTCCATCCCTCCCTGTCTTCACTGTCTCTTCTCTGTTGTGTAATCCCTTATGTAACACAGGCTGTATTGTGTTTGACCTGAGAGAGAGAGAGAGAAAGAGAAAAAGAGAAAGAGAGCGAGAGACTGACTAATGCAGGCCATTGTACAAATACCTGGTTCAGTTGCATGAAAGAGAAGGCCTCTGTGCAAATCATGCTGTATATGAGTGTGTAGCCAAGCCTGTGCCCTAACCTCAGAGACCTAACTAACATGAACTGACTTAATGATTAGTCTTTGAGGGTTCAGGGTTTAGGACTAGGCATGACATTGGGATAATGTTTCAGCAGAAGTGCCTCTTTAGAGTGGAGACAGACCATAGGAGAGAACTTCCAAGTGTGAAAAAGTGATTTCTCTTGGTTCATTTGACATAGATCATTGCTGAGGGTGCCAATGGTCCCACTACCCCTGATGCTGACAAAATCTTCCTGGAGAGGAACATCATGGTCATCCCGGTGAGTTCATCTCTCGTGGTCTCCTTTCAGTTGAAAGAGCGTGGGGAAATTGAAAGTGCTTAGAGTCAATGAATGAATGCATTAATGGCATTTCTATGATGCTACACACAGGACATGTACCTGAACGCTGGTGGTGTGACTGTCTCCTACTTCGAGTGGCTCAAGAACCTCAACCATGTGAGCTATGGCCGCTTGACCTTCAAGTACGAAAGGGACTCCAACTACCATCTGCTGAGTGAGTAGAGAGGCTTTTCAGACGTATTTGTTTTTCGATCTACAGTGTTCCTGTCTCTGCTTCTCCCATTTCTTGCACACACCCTCAGGGGTGGTGGTGTTTAGTAGCTGTTCAGTCGCATTCCTCCTGTTGAAGTACAAACATTGAGAGAGCTTTGGCTGGTCGAACTGCATTTTGTCCTCTTGTCCAAAAGCCCCCTCTCTCTCCTTTTAGTGTCTGTCCAGGAGAGCTTGGAGAGGAAGTTTGGCAAACAAGGTGGACCAATCCCCATTGTTCCCACTTCTGACTTCCAGGCCAGAGTGGCTGTGAGTATTTTTTTGTTTGTTTGTTTTGTTTGTTTGTTTGTGTGTTTGTGTGTGTATGTGTATAAATGAATGTGTTAAGACCTCCTGCCATACTAAATGCACTGTCCATTGCTTACTGTATGTAAAGTAAACTGTCTCTCTGACGGTGTGTTTTACAGGGTGCCTCTGAGAAGGACATTGTGCATTCGGGTCTGGCCTACACCATGGAGAGGTCTGCCAGGGTAAGGCATCACACACACACTTGTGTCCACTGACTCTCCTGACAGTTGGGAATTCACTGGGACGTCGCTCCCTTCTCCACTCGTGCTCAAAAGTGACTCACGGCTCATCTATGCGTCTGTTCCAAAGCATCCCTCTGGGCGGGTCTGTTTTATTAGTCAGTCTGATGTTATTTAACATCGCTGTTTATTATACAGGCTTGATGAGTCATCTCAGTGAAAATAACAAGAACGATGCCCAGCCTTGGCCCCAAGCTGTGCGTTCACGTTATAATTATGTACCACACACACACACACACACACACACACACACACACACACACACACACACACACATGCATGCACGCGCCCCCTCTTTCTCTTTCACACACATCTTAACTGTGTGCCTTTACACTTATTTACATGCAGGATGTGCAAATCATGTGTCATGTGCACAATCTTTCTTTACACAAAATGTCCACAAAATATTTTACAGCTACGCAGGTGTCTGCACTTGCACCAGTTATTTGAAATAGCTGTCAAACTGCACTGTTTGTGTAAACATCCTTTCACATGATGAAAATGTTGCAGAACCTTATCAGGAACTTGTCAGAGATGGTGATCTTCATATGTGAAGAAGTAAATAAATGTATGATGTATATTTCAATTTCATTTCATTTCATTTTCAATTTCATTTTTTCTGCAGCAAATCATGCGCATCGCCCATAAATACAACCTGGGGCTGGACCTGAGGACTGCGGCCTACGTCAGCGCCATCGAGAAGGTCTTTAAGGTGTACAACGAGGCTGGGCTTACCTTCACATAAGCGCCTGTCTCTCTTCTCCTCTTCACCTTGCCGTCCATTATAGCCGAGAAGCACCCAGCTATCCTTACTGCTCCCCCTATGCCGATGCCCCGTTCGTTCCAAAGCTGGCATATCAACAGCCTCCCCCGACACCGTCATCTTGTTCCGCTCGATGCCTCTACATATCCAAGATCATGTCCAAACAAGATTAACCGTCTGAACTGTTAATTATTGTGATGTATAATTCTGTATTTTTTGTTAGTCTGTTTTTCAAATATTTTTTTACACTGGGCCTGTCCTGCATCTGTGTCCAGTCCTGCTATTGCCTGTTTGTAATGTTTTGGCATGGATAGATTGGGCTTGTCAGTTACATTAGAAGAGGAAATGCTTTATCACAGATTCCACTTTTCTAGTTGCCGTTCTCTATCATAGCACCAACATCCAAAAGCATCCTACCAACTTTGACAGCTTAGCAGATAGCCCCTGTTCTGTGCCCTTTTGGTTTCTGTAGTGTTCATTTCACCATACTGAAGAGGCCTTAGCTCTCCACGCTGGAGTTCATGTTTTTGTATTTGATATTTTGAACCCACCACGCACCTCCATATCAGCAAGCGCTCTAGCGATTTGAGGTCTACTACTGTGATCCGAGTGTTAGTGAATAGGTTGCGCTTGGTCACCCAAATGCCCCAAAACAGCTTAGTCAGGTGATGTAAGGAGTTCTGAAGGGGATCAAGGAGCCGCTGAAACGTTCATCTGGAATTCGCTATGTGAAATTTGTATCGCCTTTTTGTTGAAAAATAAATAATGTGGAACAATGACAGTTGTGGACAGTATGCTGTGGTGTCTCCTACATCTCTAACAAGCCCCAAACTGTTTTTATGATGTGAATACTGGGTTTGGACCAGTTCCTGGTTTTTAAGTTCCTGTGATCTTTGATACAAGGAGTGCCCAAGAAATAAGGATTTTTTTTTTCCAAGTAATGTAGATTCTAGTAATCTCACTAGCTCCCAAGACTGACAGGCCGGTGCCTGTTTTCCTGCAGCCACCTGTAATTATATGTGAAATTTCATGAATTAACCCTAACATACAGGACTGTCTGTATGAAACCTATTCAAAATAAGAAACAATTTTGAGTGCTCTCTTATTCGTTCTCTCTTATTGTTTAAAATTGAATTCCACACAGCCATTAGTGTGTAAAGGTATCACTTCAAATTGGTGAAGGGCAGTTTCCTAAGTTACTTTTCACGTATTGAAACTAAATATCAATTACACTAGTGTATCTTTGACCTTGCTTTGCATTCTTTGGGAGTAGTGTAGCGTCACAGCAGTGTGTGTGTTTGCCATTCAATTCAATTCAGTTTTATTTATACAGCGCCTTTTACAATAGTATTGTCTCGTGGCGCTTCACAGAAGGAGCACCCAAGAGCAACAGGGGCAAGGAAAAACTCCCTTATGTTCAATGCATGTGACATGTGTGTGTTTTGTTTATAACGTACAGAATGTTCCCTGACATAAACAATGGCATTGTCCCTGGCACTTGTGTGCACTGGACTGACAGAACATTAGTCACAGATGGCAACGTTTGCTCACAACGTCACACTGAAGCCCTACAGACAACACTTCACTCTGCTGCCTGCGGCAATCCTTATAGTAACACAGAGGTTTATGGGGATCCACACATGGCTATCAGAGTGCCGGAGACTTGTTTGTCCTGAAAATAGAAGATATTGCAGATTCTTACAGAGCCAGTATGCTCCACCATTGGGCCTCTGGGTTTACTTTATTGCACTTGGCTGGGATTAGGAGTTTGTAGCTGAAGATCCGTGCAGCACATCATCAATGGAGAAAACACCACAAATTGCAATACTAACACAAGAGCCTAAGTAAAGCTCAAAGCATACAAATTACAGAGTTCAAAATGATGACAAAATTGACTAAATGAATTGAAAAATGAGTGAGGTCATGTGACTAATGGTGGGTCATCAGTGTCAATCTCACTGTGGAGAGTGTTTGTTTGGAATGGGGTGTATGGGCTGTGGGTGTGGTGTGATGTACTGATTCGTCAGGGTTTGAATGTGCATCTGTGTGTGTGTGTGTGTGTATGGCAGCGAGAAAGAAAGTGTTGGATTGTGTGTGTAAATTGGTGGGTGCGTCCTGCCAGCTGAGGGATGGGTTAGCTGCCGATATACTCACCCTATGTGAGAGTGGGGCAGTCACATCTCCACACACACGTGCCAATCTTCACAGTCTTGTGTGCATTAGCAAGAACTAACGTATCCAGGACCATGAACTTTGTTAAGGGAGCAATCGATGGACAAGTTGACCAGGTTATTGATAAAGCAGGTGAGTTTCTATCATTTGATGATAGTCCTTGAACAACAATGCTGGATATTTCTGTGATTAGAGCACCACAACATTGTGCTGTCTTTTCCCAGCTGATGTTGCAAAGCAGAAAGTTGGTGAACTGATAGGCGGAGAAGCTAAAAAGGAGAAAAAAAAAGGTGATTTATAGTCTTCACATCTACTACCCTTTATTATTTGGTTCTTGATAGGGGCTTAAACTATTTAAGCAAAGAACCCATCAGTATGTTCTTGAACTGTGAGAAACTACTATATATTTCTGTGATGTAGACTAGACTCAGCTAACTATATATTACTGTGAGGTACTGCCAAGACCTAGCTTTAAGCATTTAGACAGTAAACTTTTATCAAAAATTTATTTATTTATTATCAGAGATATTTTTTATTCTGAACTGATCTTGATTACAGAGACTGTAATATATGCTCAATGCAGCAATACTATGGCACTGTATGGACACTATCTACACATTGGCTGAATCCCATAGTTGTAACTAGTATGAATCAGCTATGAAGTGATGAGTCATGAAGTGAATTCATGCCAGTAGTCTTTAAAAGTTTGGGGTTTAGGGCCTAGGGTACATTGCAATCTAGCCAATATAGATTGATTTACTCATAGTATTTACTCATCAACTATCTTGTGCAGGTGTTGGCGATATGGTTGGAGACATCGCTGGGAAAGCCATCGGTGGTGCAGCTGCAGACAGTGTAGCTGACCAAGCCTTGAATTTTGGCAAAAAACTCCTTGGATGACTTTTCTGTAGTGCTGTTGATTGTGTAATATTGTTTGATATGCAGATATGTTTTTTTCTTGTACCTGATTCAAATTTTCACATTCTTTTGTCATTATGGTTGTCAAATGCCATTTGGACTGGTGGAGTATTTTTTTCCTCACTGGAAACTGCTTGTCTTAGTAGTGGATGTGCGTCTCTGTCCTAACATGTGATGACAGCTAGTGTTTTTGTTTTGACAAGCCCACAGTGCCAATTACTACATGTGGAAAGAAAGGAAAAATTGATGCTTTGTAAGATCTTTGAAATAAAGCCTGCTGCGCAATTATATGACACTTTGTCATTTTGTATCCACTTTCATGAACTGAACTAAACTGCAGACACTTGGATGAGTGGGAGAATGTTTGAATGTGTGTCCTAATTTGAAATAAAGTGATTTATTTTTACCGCTGACTGACATGAGCAGGAGGATATCACGTGACTTGACCTAGGGTTAGGGTAATGTTTAGGCTCCTGACATAGGTCAGGAACACATTGGAGTGACATTGTTCAGTCATTTCATAAAATGCATGAGGGGCATGTTTAGAGTAGTTGCTGTTTGTTGTGGGTAGTGGATCACCTTCTAGAGGTCATGAATTATCTGTGTTGGTTTGACAATGGTCAACCTCAATGCAATGTAACTAAGGGTTAACCCCAACCCAAGATGTCTAATCCGGCACATTAAAAATACCACAATGAATACTACAAGTCTGAACAGAGAATGTTCTGGACATGATCAAAGGCAAATCCACAACTGCATTTTTTTCACATTTCATGAAGTTGCCCAAGGAAATGAACAGGTTATGTGCTTTGATGTATTCTTTTACAAGATTTAATCTTTTTAGAACCACTTCCGAAGCTTTTCTGAAGTTAATACTGAAATATTCATAATATAGTGTAAGTATTTCTAGATCCTTAATGATCCTCAGAGATCATTTTATATTATATTTATGAAGCTAATAGAAAATGATTGTAATTTCAGCCAACAGAAAGTTATTGCAAAGTCACACACCAAAGCAGGTCTAAACACAGCTCTCATGAAAAGCTTCATTGAGGTACTTCCATTGTAATGCTTACTGTTTGTCAGTTAGTTATGATGGAGACAGTTTAATGGAGAATGTTTTGTATCCCATAATCATTCTTGAATGTAATTGAATGTCATTTGTAACTTAACTTATTTTAAGCTAAACAACATTTATGTGTGTGTGTGTGTGTGTGTGTAATAGCTCCAATCTATTACTGAAGCACCTAAGGGGAAATTCTTTAGGAGGTTGTTCACAGCCAATATATCACCACCCCTGAGTGGATTCATAAACAAAATATCTGCACATAACTAAGACACACAGTGGTCTGACCCAGTGCACGTGATGATGATGAAGTGGGTTCCCTGGCCAGTGTTTTCCTATAAATTGTGTAATGAACATAAACCAATAAACACAATAAATAATCAGCACACAACATATGAACAAACATCCTCTGGTTTACATTTCAACAAAACTCTTTATTTCACTTGACTGTTTATAAAATCAGCTTGTCTGCTTTGATGCCAACTTAAATGGTGTGTGTGTGTGTGTGTGTGTGTGTGTATGCAAATGTGTATGTGGTGTGATTGAGGTTTGTGCAGGTGTGTAAATGTGCCTCACAGTATATGCCTGTGCATGAGTGTGTGTGTGTGTGTGTGTGTGTGAGTGTAAAAGAGCGACTGTGTTGTGTGTGTGTGTGTGTGTACCTAAGTGCTGATAAGGCAACATGCAGTCCTCAGTTTTCCAATGGCTTCAAAGAAAGAACTCACTGCAATGTTAAAAAGATCTGTTGAAGTTATCTAAAGCAGACACAAGCCTTCTGCAGGGGGGTAGCACACACTGTTAACAGATAGATTGGTGTCAACAATTAAAGTATCCAAATGGGAGTGGGCAAGAAGGACTGATCCCAGAACTGTGACAGATAGTCCTCTGTAATTAGCTAGAAATAAATCATCTTGTGAAGATCTTCAGCATTTGTTTGATACAACAACATCGCTAATAAACTGACACAAGCACTGAAGTACAAACCTAGGGAGGCAGTCAGATATTAGGACTGGTCTATTGCTTTACACTGCGGGCATTGAAGAGGTGGCACACCAACTGCACAAGCATGCGTTCCAATAAAATCAGGACATTAAAAAATGACATGAGGTTTTTAACACTTGTTTTTTTTTTATCTCTGTTGTCCTTTTCACAGTCTACATTGTGACTATACAACCTCCTCTCTCACCAACTGGAATTATTTTTTAACCAAGAACAGATAGAAACATAAAATGGATGGCTCTCTAACTATGAACACTCCTATACACAGATATATATATATATATTTATATAGAACTCTTTACGTAATCACAGATTTACAAAGACAAGCCAACCAAAAATGCACATCTATCTTTGTTAAATGAACAAAAATAGTTGAATGCATACTTTGTATTCTAGGTTATATCTGTTCTTACATTCAAAAATAATCTGACATATTAAATAATTTCTTTTTTTTTGTTAAATATGCACTGCCAAACCATATCACTACTGACATTACTGCAATCCACAAGCATTGACACATACTCTTACATGAAACACAAGGCAGAGAATTGGACTGTATTTCTGTGTGACACACCTCACTGGACTGCAGAAACACATTGCACTTTTGTGAAGACAAAAACTGCAGATTACATAACGTGATATTCCCAGTGAAGCAAAGAAAACGGAATACAATATATTGCTACATGCCCAAATGGAGTGGAAGAAAATACATATTGCTTCCTCACGTTCAAGACCAACAGCAACTTTACATCGTCACATCAAACCATGCCACCTGTCTCCACATCCGTGCATAGCTCAATTCACAGCGGTATCTGACCCATCCCGTTCAGTCACGAACCCTCCCAATCCCATAATCCTTCAAAGCCTTACAGTAATAATCCCTTATGTATTCTTCAAACTCCCTTTTTGCTCCCCAGTCTGAAGACTGTGTGTATGCATTTGTGCCTGCATGTGCATGTGTGTGTATGTGTGTGTATGTGTGTGTACGTGTGTGTGTGCTGATGATAGTGTGTGTTTCTTTAATGAGTCACATGGTGGGCAGTGGAGGTAACAGTAACACTAGGGTGGGTTGTAGCATGACAACAACAACACTGGAGGAGCAGGGGTGGGGGGGGGGGGGGTAGGGGTGGGGGTAGGGAATGAGTATAGAGCTACACTGAGGGGCATTATGGGGAAGAGGGTTCTGGGAGAGTCTTTTTTTTTCTCGAAGTTTGGTATCCATACAGTCACAAAAAATATCATCAATAACATCTGGAGTCTAGAGGGGGCAGAGGCCTGCGGGTGCGGGGCTCTGAGAGGTGGTGAGAAGGGGAGCAGGACGGGTCGGCTGGCGCCCAGCAGCTTAGTAACCCTGCACACAGACACAAGACACACCGCTATCAGAACAACAGCACAAGCACCGCCAATGCCACTTTTGCCAACTTTTGACCAAACGCTTCTATTGGCCACCATTGACTTCAATGACAGAAGAAAGATGCATAGTAATAGATACTTTGATCATCATCTGTATGCCTGTGTGTTACTCCCCTGTGCAAATGAATTGAATGAATTAAGTTAAATTCATTAAGTAGTTGGAGGAGTTGGAGGAGACAAGGTCCATTTCTCAGTGTTAAGAAAACTGTATCCCTACAAGGAAAGTAACACTCAGAGACTAACAGGAAGGCTACACTGGATGTACTGGGAACTCAAAGACGTATCTGCCGTAACAATTAGCTTCCACTATAATCAATGGAACTGGCTACACCAGACAAGGCAGCACAGCGAACATTCTAAACAAAAATTCTCAGTCTTTTCAATGTAATTTTTACTGACTTAACGCTTCCGTAACACATCCAATGTAGCCCCAGGGTAAGGTGTGCAACTACTGATTAGAATGATCAACCATCTCAAGAGAAACGGCACATTTCAGAGAGGGGCATTGATCTCAGACTATTGCAAACTGGTTTCAGTAAATCTCCACTAGAGTAGGGCGCACTAGAGTGTGTAATCAGCGTATAGACAGTGAGCAGACACTCACCTCTCCTCCGTCGCCTCCCTCCATGCCGCCCTGAAAGTCACCCTGTGGACAAAGACACAGCGTGAGCACTAGGGGGAGCCAGAGCGCTGTGAGTCTGCTAGATACCAGGTAAACATTCCATTGCCTTAATCATTATGATGTCAAAGATCAGACATTCCTTCAAGCTCCATAAGCAGCACGTTTTAGTTTCATTCGCGCATGCAAAGATGTTAGTGTGTGGTATGAGCTGGTCCTTGGGTGGTCTTGTGTGTATATGTGTGCGTGTGTGTGTGTGTGTGTGTGTGTGTAGGGGTGTGTGTGTCCACAGGAGACGCAGCAACACGCCTGCTGCTGCTGAGGGCTGGGTGGAGTGGTCGTGTCCACCCTGCGGTAGTTAAGATGGATCGGCCCCCCATCTCTCTCTCTCTCTTTCTTTCTCTCTCTATGCTGCTGCTGGGCTGTAAGATCAGCCATAGTGAGGCTCTCTGCAATGCAGTTGGGGCAGACTGCTACCCTGTTGCTGACTCACACTGGTGGTTACAGAGAAGAAAACTTCCTGATTGCATCTTCACAATTCAATAGCATTCCTCTATTTTTCTCTACTACAACTGGTGCCTGTGTGTGTGTGTGTGTGTGTGTGTGTGTGTGAGTGGCTTGCCATTAGCAATGGTAGCCAACACCTCAGCAGATCTGTCAACAAGTCAAGAACTCAACCTCGGTTCTGTTTGTTAGGCAGTCTCAATGGCAGGTCGTGCAGGATGAGGTTGTGGAACAGTGTCAGGGAATAAAGCCATCCCCAGGTCAAATGCATACAGAAGCATCCATTCCCACATTCCCACATTCTCCTGGACGGTGTGCATGGGTGGCACAGTCTGATTCAGAGGACAACATTTGCCCCGAGAGCAGGTTACAATCAGACAGGGGTGAAATGTCAAGACATTTTTGGTTAATCTGGCTTTAAACGTGTTTTTCTGTGGCCAGATGGAAATATCTACCTTTGTTTTCATAGATATATTTCCAAGCCCATTGTGTGTAGATATGAGTGTTTACGAGTGTTATACAAGGTATAAAAACATAGTCCACATGGCATTTCATTAACCTCATTTGTTAAATTTGGACAGTCTTTGCTCTTAAATCAAGAACACCATATAGATACATTATCTAGTATATTTATATATAATATGTTATTATATATTATTATTACATATTATTTTATTTGGGTCTAGAATGCACCATATTTTGGTAATATATATAGATACTGGTAGTATATATAGACATACTGACCCCAAAGAGTTGCATGTCATGGTTATGTAGGGCAGTACACAATGTTCCTTTACCCATAACATTACAATATGCTCCTAAATAAACAGAAGGGCATTGGCTCACTGTCACACTGCCACACTTCCTGGTGTGTAACCACACATCTTGACATTTCACTGTTTCCACCCTTACCTAGAGCAGCAGTGCTAAGAGCTTTGGCTTTTCCTAAACAAGGTTAGTATTGGATAGTAGACTTGGAACTGTACGTACACATTTTACCCGATGAGATTTGCACAAGACGACTAAAAAGTCAGCATTTACTTTTTCTTGTGAGGTACTTGAACTACTAAACATTTATTTCTGTTGAGGTAGATTCTGGTGACGTAACACACAAAACCAGTATCTGTGAACTAATAAAAGACTTGATTCTCTGTACTGATTGTGTCAGCATCATCAGCTTGATCAGTTCTTCCTGCCCTTCTCTACTCTTCACTGAGTGAACCTAAACGCCACCATGGGGTTTTTTTCCAGTTGCCATTGCCATGGGTATACTGTACAGCCAAACATTATGTGCCAAAGAGGCCCAAACCTGTAGGTGAACTACAGTATAAGATTGAACAGGCTTTAGCTGGTCTTGCCGCTAGCCTGACTCATATTAAGCTTAATGGGGCATGCTGTGCATTCATCAATCACTGTCCCCTCCCCCCAACAATGCAGGCACCTCATAAGCAACCTCTTCCTGATATAAGCCGGAGGATTGGTGAGAGACAGAACACAGGTTAGATTAACAGCATTAGACAACACACATCACACATTGCAGAGCCTACTGTCAATTCCACCACAGTTCTCACGTAGTCACCTCTACAGACCATATAGTGCAATTTTGTACCAACACTTTGTTCATTTTGATGTCAACAATACTGAATAACATTGAACTACACTGAGCAATACTGAATGGGGCTCTAACCCAGCAGCATGAAGGGCACTCACCGGGTTGACCATGCCAGAGGCGGCAGCCACGTTCTCCACTCCCGTTTGCTGGCCGAGGTCGTTAGCCGCGGCCGCTGTAGGGTCTCCTACGATGTTGGCCTGATCGGTGGTCCTGTTAGCCACTGCAGGCAGACGGAAGAGAGGAGAAAACACTGAGTTCCACAGCCATAGTACCATAAACAGGACTGATTATTGACAAGCTTATATGCCTATTCTAGATACATTCAATATATGTCTGCACAATATATATTCATTTCACATGTTATTAAATATGTTGCAAAAAATGTAATACCTGTATTTACACCTGCTACTACCCCCTGTTTTGTCTTTTCACCTGTGGATAAAAAGACACAGAGATTGTAAGGGGCTGAGGTAGACACCACTGACAGTATTTCATTGCTTCATTTTTGGTGCTACTGTGGGCTGAAGTGGTCAGTCCTGTCTCCCCTCTCTGTGAAGGACACTGCTCAGTGCACACACACTCTAATAAGGTCAAAAACATAGGGGTTTCTGGCAGCCATTTTATGCAGCATTCAAGTGCTGGGACACTTACTGTAGACAAGATGACTGCAGTTCCGCTCCATAAACCCAACTCTCTGCATGGTGATAGATTTCTCTCTTCTCACCTCTCCTCTGTCTCCCTACCTGCACATAGCTCTTTTACTTTCTTCACAGTGCTACACAAGCCTGCTGGCAGATCTGAATTACACCCCTGACCTCTGTTAGGACTATTATATCTGCATCCCTGTTGGTATTTAGCAGCTGCCTGCTGATTAAATGGGACTTATATAACTCACTGGAGAGGGATGGGAGCACAGAGAGGAAGGGAAGCGAACAGGCAAGAGAAAGAGTCTGTGTGAGAGAGAAAAAGAGAGAGAAAGAGAGGAGGGGGAGGGGGGGCAGAGAGACTAACAGAGATTTAGCCCAAAGAAGGATGCATCAGCAAATCCTATTGCAAACTGGACGGTACAACAAGCTTTTATTTCATAACCAGCTTAAAATATGACTGGCATCAGGCCATGTGTCAGAGACTGAAATGAAGTACAGAACAGCAGAAAGATGTATATATGTATGTATGTGTATCACATTTCACATTCAGGCTCTGAAAAAAAATGTGACTCCTCCTCCCCACTGTCTGTGGGGGTAAGATGGGCTGTCTGGATGCTTCTCTCTGGGTCCTACCATGACTCTCTCTTTCTCCATCTCCCTCCCTCCTTCCTACCATGTCTCCTTTGCCTCCATCCTCTCCTTACTCCCTTACTCTGTCCCCCCCTCTCTGTCCCACTCTTTCTCCCTCTCTCTCTCTCCACTCCTGTACATCAGCAGCAGCTGCAAGCACATGACTGGCTGGAACACGGGAGAATCTGCCCTGCCTGCCTGCGCTCACGGCACAGCTTCACGTCACACCAGACACCCCTAACCCCATCCACCCCTCCCCCTCCCTCTCCATCCATCCCTCCCTCCCTCTCTTTCTCTCCCTCCCTCGTGCTGCAGTCCCCGTGTCTCATGCCAGAGGCGGCTGAGCACCAGCTGCGGTGCTGCGTCCCGTTGTGGGATTACCGAGTGATTTCAAACACGACTCCACACAGCTGCAAGCAAACCCCACTTCAGACAGCTGTTAGGGTCCAATACATTAATGCCACTGTAGTGACTGTAACATGCACTGGGTGCTATTGCTATTGCTATTATCTGTGATTAGGTTCTAGCACTTTCCCTCTCGCGTGTTACAGAACTGGAACGGGGAAGAGAAGCAGAGAAAATCTGCTGGGTCTTCGCATGCATAATTTCGACTCACACATTCTCCCAGTTTTAAATACACCTCTAATATGTTGTCTGTTGAAAGCACTGCTGACTACACTTACAAATAGTTATGAAACTGTTCAGAATTATTAGATATTATTATAGATATTTAAATATACAACGAGGAGAGGATATTTGCTTTTCCACAAAATGGATGAACATCTACCCGTGTATTCCAGAGCTTTCTGCATGACAAAATATGGAGGACTGTGGATGGTGGAGGGATGACCTTGATGAGCAGCACAAATGTTCAGTGCTCTTTCAGAGAGAGCTGAGCTGGAACCTGGCAAGTTTCTCAAAAAGGGGGCAAGAATTTTACTCGGATTAGATAATTTCAGTAAGATTACTCATAACGTCTGCAGCAGTCATGGTCTCAAAAATCATTAGCATCCCCAGTTTGATCAAGGGAGGTCAAACTAGCAGAGTAGAGTAGCATCCACTGCTATCCCACCACACAGACTTAACAGATATCCGATCAGGTGCAATGTTCACTAGTGGATGACGAGGGCTGAGTTTTCTCTCATTTCTCTTCCGGGCGCCATATTTTCCAGCCCTTTCTGGATAACTCTTTGATCCTACCCCAGGCCCATCTGTTCTGGGTACAGTGAGCGTGTGCAGCCCTGGGACTGAAGGGCTGCTGCACGCTCCTGTGACATAACACTGAGTATGGCACGTTGTGTTCAACCATCTCTCTCTCTTTCTCTCTGTCTCTCCATCTCTCCATTTCTCTCTCTCTTTTTCTCTTTCTTTTTCTTTCTCAATTTCTCACTTCCTATTTTATGCCACAGCGCTGTAAGAGAATGTCGGGTTAGTGTTAGTCATCAGAGTACTCTCACATAAGCAAGAAAATCCTGCCGCAACACAAACACACACACATGCATGTGCATGCATGCACGCGCGCGCACACACACACACACACACACACACACACACACACACACACACACACACACACACACACACACACACACACACACACACACACAGGGGGTGGGGAGCCAAGAGAGTGATGGGGGTGGGGCTGCTGCAGTGCTCAGCTGATCCTCAGTCCTACACACACTTACCCACACACACACACACACACACAGACGCACACACAAACATTGATGTAATGTACAATTGAGGAACAATAATTTGTCATTATTTCCTCATAATAATCCTACTGTCCCACTGTATCAGCTGTGTGTGAGAGGAACCAATTAAAACACTAAGACTGGATTTTCCCATCAGCATTCTTGCATGCGGAGCAAAGACTATTTTTGCCCAAAACAAATCTACCAATGCTGATGCAGTTCTGAGGACAGAACACAGATGCACAATATTTGTTTTTACCCCCCGAGAAAAACATGCTGATCTCCATCGCGCACCGTTATGCTCGCTGAAGCCTGTCCTATGAAAACCATCCCCCTCTCCCCCTCTCCATTCTGTTTCTCTGTCACTCGTTCTCTCGCTCCACCACCACGACACCTCGCTGCATCAGTTCTGCAGTGCTCTTATTTCAGCTGCCGCAGTACCTACAGCTTCTTGGATGGGCTCATGAAAAATAAAAGGCACCCAGTCTACCATCTCAGAGACTGTCCCAGACCAGGAGTCTCACAGGACCTCATTTAGGGAGGTGACCCCCCCCCCCCCCCCCACTCCACCATCCCACCATCCTCCTCAGCCAGCCTTTCTGGTGTGTCTCTAATGAAAGCGCTCTCTCCTCTCTTACCTGTTCTATACAGACAGAATCTCCCCATCTCACTGCTCTTATTCTGTCCAAGTAATCCTAGTTTTCAGAGGCAGAGGACATGAAGCGCAGTGTCGTGCTCTGCCTCCCGAGAGTGAGCGTTGTTTGCACTTACCCACGTACATGACACCTTCCTTGGTCTTGGCGGCTGCTTCCTCCACCCCTGCCTTGGTCTTCTCCGCTGCGGCCACCACTCCCTCCTTGGCCATGGAGAAACCTTTCATGAGAACATCCATGTTGGACTTGCTGGTGGTGAGGTGTTCCTTCTGGACCTGCTGGATGAAAGGCCTGCTGGGCTCTTCTTCTTGTTTGTGTGCAAGGACGTGAGAGTGTGTGCGCGTGCGTGCGTGCGTGCGTATGTGGTCCGTGCGCAAGCTGCTTCTTCGATGCCAGTATGTGTACGGATGGATGTGTGTGTGTACGTGTGTGTGTGTGTGCGAGTGTGTGTGTGCGAAGGAGAGAGATGGAACGTGCGCACAAGGGAGAGTGAGGGAAAGAGAGAGCAGGAAGGGGAGAGAGAGAGAGAGAGAACGAGAGCGAGAGCAAGAGAGGGAGCAAGCGTGCGAGAGGATTAAGCAGCGGGTCTGAGCTGAACCGGATGGACTGGGACACCTTTTGAGAGCGCAAGCGGTGAAGAGAGAGAGGAGAGAGAGAGAAAGAGCGAGAGAGCAAGTGATGGAGAGCGAGAGAGAGAGAGAGAGAGTGGATCACGAGCGAGTGTGTGAGAGAGAGGAGCCGTGCGCAGGACTATGGGATGCAGGGAGATAGAACCTGCTGGATGCTGCAGCACATTTCAGTCGTGCTGAGGCTCCAACCCCTCCTCCTCACTAAACACACACACACACACACACACACACACACACACTGAACAAGCACGCACACCCACACACACTCCCTCTGCAACAGCAAACTGGCTGATCACTCATTAAATCCAAAGGGCTTTGCACTATTTTGTTTTTCTGGTGACCCATAGGGATTTATCTAGCATAGTAAAATGCTTGTCATCCATTAAGATGTTTATCATGTTTGTAGACAAACAAAGAATACGGAATGGAGTATTTCCCTCCATTCACGTGGGGGCATCTGGGCACTATATAAACACAAAAGCCCCCCAAAATAGCTTGAGATTAAAGCTGGAGTTCAATTTTGTCGAGGTGGGGTGGACTGGGAGAGCTTTATAAATAAATAATGAAAAAAGAGCTGAATCACTCCCCCTCCATCGGTAAGGTACACATTAAGATCCTCCTCTGCAAGGAGCAAAAAAGAAAAAAAAAACCCTCAGACTAAGCAGCATGAAGAGCTTCCAGCACAGCCATTGGCTGAAAAGCTTCAACACCCCCCTTCTTGCCAGCTGCCGATTGGTTGTTTGTTGTGACACTGCCGTGATGATGAGACACCCCTAACTGCAGGGACTGGAATGGGAGCACTAGTCATATGGTGCACACTCACTCACGTGACTGGGACACAAGCAAGCACTACTACCAAAGCTAAATATCTACCAGCTACATTTCCATCTCAGAGAAGACAAGAGTGAGACAAGAGCCCAGATACAGTATATTAACACCATGTGTTAATATTCTGTGTTTAACAGTGCTTAACAGTTTATCCAGGTTCTTCCTCAAAGGCCCACATAAAGTAAGAAATCCACTGATTTTGAATCAGAGGAAGCTCCATGCCTGTGAGAATGACATTATAAGATCACTCACACCAAGCTCACACACACGCAGAAGATGAAGAAAATATATTGAAAATGTAGTTACTTCCAAACTCCAAAGAGAACTCAAAGAATATAGCAAATAAAAGTGCACTGTCATCCATGTTAAGATCTAGACCAGGGGTCTCCAACAGGTAGTACCTCGCCACCTGCACAAGAGTATCTATGAACTCAAATTCAAACATCCTGCTTTTTCTGGTACAAAACGATTCTTTAGCAGGTCAGAAAATATTTTTCTCCCACAAATTTAGATTAGACTTTAGATGAGTGTTTGCACTGTGCTATAAATGTGTAAGACGATAAAGTAAAGGATGTAACATTTATCTCAATTTCAATTCAATTAAACTTTATTTATACAGCGCCTTTTACAATAGTATTGTCTCATGGCGCTTCACAGAAGGAGCACCCAAGAGCAACAGGGGCAAAGAAAAACTCCCTTATGTTCAGTTAATCTAGGAAGAAACCTTGGGCAGATCCATGACTCAAGGGGCTAACCCAACTGTCGGGGGTCATGCAGAAAAATTACAATCAGTGGTAACCATGACAGACTACAAGTTGCCTATGGTTTTAGCTAAGGTTCATAATAGTTCATAATGGAGTCCCACTTTACATAATGGAGTCCCACTTTTCATAATGGATCCCACTTTACATTATATGGTAGTCAGTCTATAGGTGGTTATCAGGAATTATGGCTGGACAATGTAGCAATGTAGCACTCAAAGGAGTGAGATGGGTCATGGGGGTAACAGTAAGGGTCCATTTGACAGTGCCATTGTGAGGCGGGGGGGGCAATCACAAAGCCTCAAGGAAGGGGAGACGGGCCTAGCATGGGCGTCCAGGAAGTGCCTCTATGATGGAGTCGGTCCTGACATGGGCCTCCCTTAGTGTTGGTTGTAGTCCACTCAGGAGGGGAGGGTGAGAGGAGTCCGCCAAAATGAGGCAGAGATGACACTCAGCAGAGATAATTATCTCTATCTCTAGGACAATCAATAATAATCAATCTATCAATAATACTGATGCAAAATAGTAGAAGAATAGTTCTAGGCCATGTTAATTTTGCCAAAGTAGCTCTTAGAAGAAAAAAGGTTGGGACCCCTGATCTAGACAGTCCAGTCTCATTGCCAAAACAGTATTATCAAAAATATAATGTATCTGGGTCCACAGGGAACACTAAGGTCTCTTGGGAGCACTGCATGGATTTGAACTGACCAAAGACAAAAGAAATTGGAAAAACTCATTTCTACAAAACAAAAATCTAAAATTCCAAAAGTAGTCCACTATTTTCCTTTTTTTTTCCTATACAAAAACATTATTAGACTGTACTGCAGTGTCTTGCTGTGCTTTGGGACTGCACCGGAGATGACTGATCCTGGCCGCTCATTATTGCACATTTGTCATGAACCATCAACAGAGCCTCACAACAGGTACAGACACAGGCTCCCTATAGACTTAGAAGTAATGTAAGACAGGGAAACAGTTCTCTATTTACAATCATGAATTTTATGACTATAATAATTGTTATAACATTTTTAATGTGCAATAAGTCTTTTTACAACTCTTTTATATTATTGATAGAAACATATTAGGCAGCTGCCCTCTGGTGGTGAGTAGAGAGAAGACAACACAGTGAAAACAACACAGATACCACAAACCCTGCCATCCCCACCCCCAAGTCATCAACATTTACACAATTACAAAAGATATTTAAGTAATTGAGTTTTAATTTGAGTAGATGTATAACTTAGCAACTTTGCCTTTCAGATAATAGCATTTTGTGGACAATCGACTATGTTCTGTACTGTTTTACGGAAGAGAAAGCGTCAGGCTATGTCATCTAATACCAGAGAGTTTCCTACTCAATAAAGCTCTCTCACAATCAGTCTGAGGAAGAGAGACTAATGCTTTGTCTGATGAACTGCTGTTAAAATGATGCTTATAGCTGGGCAGAAGCACACAGTCACTTGACATGTGATCAGAAGGGTCATCTCATACACCATGCTTAGCGGCTTCATATGGGAGCCATCCACCTCTGTCTGGTGAGCAGCAACACCAACACACCACAACTCAGTCACACATTTTCTAGCTTTTCTTTAGTTTTATGTACATTTATTACATTTATGCATTTAGCAGTTGTATTAATCCAAAGTGATTTACATTTTTCAACTATCAATTACATCAGGGCTAGTCTCACCTAGAGCAACTTAGAGTTAAGTGCCTTGCCCACAATTTCCATGCTAGCCAGGTTCCTTAACCGCTATGCCACCAGCGCCCCTATGTAACTTCAGTCACAGCAGCTTAGGGCTGTTGATAATGAAACTGCACAAAACAGGCATGTTTGTGTACTAAAATAAGGTAATTTACTTATAAATGGGTACATTTGACACAGTCCATACACAGAACAGATTGGTAAACATAAGGCACCTTTTTTTAACCAGATGCACCACGAACACAATAAAAAAGGTCACATATTCAAGGCCATTTTAAAGTTGTGTTTTACATGAATCATTTAAGACAGATTTTTCTGTCATATTCATTTCATTTTCAATTCAACGTCATCATCTAACTATAAAATGCTGACTCTGACTGTGTACAGTCAAGCTTAAACTGGTGCTTCAGAGTCTGCAGTAACATGGATATGACTGTAAGCCTGGGTTTAAATAGTGAAGTTGAATTTATTTTCTTTGAGGAAATGTTGCTCATTGGACATCCCCTCCTGAAGGCATGTGGAAATGTGTAATACCTATAGTAAAGTAACATATTAGGAAATAATGGTGAGGATCCTGACCTCATGTGGTTCTATATTTCATTTTGCTCCTGCTCATAATGGCACTAAACATATGTGAACTTACAAGAAACTTCAACAAACTCCAAACCACTCCCAACTAGATTTTTGCAACTGCACTTGAAAATTCTGCATCCTGATACACTTCATTGGTTTATATTGGTCACTATTCTGATGTATAATATATTGTCAATTGTTTAGATTTTAAACTGAGTTCACCAGCAAAGCAATGAAGAAATATGTATCGATTTATATACAAAACAAAATGTTCTGTACAAAGTTATTCGAGTTTCCATCTGCCAGGACAAACACGATACTGAGCAACATAGTTCCAGTACAAGGCCACTGTGTGAGAGGGATATATCTAAATCTTTATAGAGAAGGCTATATTAAGTTATGACTATGCTTCAGGGCAGTTTCATACAAAGGTGATGGTTAGCTTAATCTACTAGTCATAAGTATTCTCAAATAATGGCATCCATCATGTGACAGAAGCTTTTAAGGCCTGAGAAGGTGCAAGTGGATCTGGAGGCTGCCACTCAATATACCAAAAGTTCAAACAAACAACATGATAGTCTTGAGCTGACAACAGCAATTACCATTAGATTGCATTATTGTTACTGCTGATATGGAAGAGCTCTGCAAAATCATATTTACACAGATTTTTCTCTTTGGGTCAAAATATTTAGTCCCTTAATGCATGGCCATTGTGCTTTAGAGCCGTGTTAAATTTGTTTTCCCAAATCTGTTAAAATATATAATTAACAAGGTATCCAATACGTGACACAGATGTATCTGAAGTCAGGCAGGTATTTCACAGAAGCTCACTACCAGGGTTAACCCTCAGCACTGGGAATGTATGGAGGATCAAAGTTATGGACAGCAAAGAGAAAATCACATAAATCTGATTTTAACTGAGCTACCCCTATCAATATCAATATCATTCACAGACACACTATACAACTCCACACACTTGCCCATTCTCACATAAACTTACGGACACGCTTTGACAAAGAGGCATGCATGCACAAATACATGTATACACACACACACAGATGCACAGACAAACATGCGCACGCAGACGCACGCACACACACACTTTTTAACTGCATCTGTAAATTTTGGAAAACTGAAAAAAAAAACATGACGACAGACCATTTCATTCTTTACAGGATTAATTCTTAAATAGCAGTAAAAAGTGTCAATATAGTATTTGTTTTCAGCAAAAAAAAAAAAATCTGCACATATAGTTACAAATAACTGTATAGAAGAGTATGTGACTGATAGTAGTCCTCCACATGGAGAAGAGAAGAGACGAGAAGAGGGGATCTCCTCCTTCCCTCCAAAGGCTTATCCTCAAGTTTGCCACAGTCCCCCCCCCCCGCCGCCCCACACACACACACACCTGCCTTATACTTCTATAGGGCTTTCACAGAAAGCACAGGCACACGCCACCATGTTCTCCTAGCAGAGAGAGAAGAGTGGCCCAGAGTGAAGGGATGCTGAGAGAGAGAGAATGGGGAGGAGGGGGGGTATTGGCAAAAGGGCCTTATTCCAAATACAGTCACCTTGCCTTGAACCATAAGCCTTGTGTTTCTCATGGCCCCCTTGTGTCCTTCATGCACAAGGAGCTTCCACACATCCAGCAGCAGAAGCAGGCTGCATCCAGGTCAGTGTGTGGCAGTCCCTCTCGCTGCTCGGTGCTTGGCTCCTATGTGCACACACACACACACACACACACACACTCCCAAGAGCCACGAGCGCGCTCGAGTTTGTGTTATGGTGGCTGGTTGGGCTATATGTTCGTCTGTCTGTCCGTTTGGGTGGGTGGCAGCAGCTGCAGCCGTTACTGCACGGAGGACAGCTGTCATATTTTGATGTCTTGTGATTCAACCATCTTGGCCAGCGTCTTCTTGATGCGCAGGGCTGTGAGGCGGGAGGCCGGGTTATGGGCCCAGCACTCAGACATCAGCTTTAGTACCGCACGCAGACACTGCAGACAGGACAGCAGAGAGGAGAGAGGGAGAGGGAGGGAGGGGGAGAGAGAGAGGGAGAGGGAAAGGAAGAGAGAGAGAGAAGTGGAAAGGTTAGGTGAAAAAATGTCACACCAACACAACACTGTTTGATATCACCATGTCGCACAAAAGCCATAAAAATACCATCACTGTCTAGATGCTGAATTTCTTTGAGCAATGCAGACTAGCTAGGTAATCCAGAGCAAGGTCTAAGGCTAAAAAACAGTTACGCTAAAAACGTTGAGAAATCTTTCAGCTTCTTATGACTGCAACTAGGTGTGGCCCTGAGTGCATCTTACCTCGTTGCCGTTCCAGCGGTTGGACACAGCTGGCCGCAAGCCCTTCACACACACCACCTCCCGCATGTCCTCAAAGGAGGGGTCTGAAGGCACCATGTCCCAGTAAGGGAGCTGATACTCCTCCACGATACCTGGGGATCCAAAATGGTGTTGATGAGGGGTTTAGATTGCAGCTACTATAAAGAGCATTAGCATAATATACAACTGTTGAAAAAATCCTGCATGGTAGAATATTGGACACACTCTCACCTCCTGTCACGCAGCGTCGTGCAATCTCCCAGACGATGAGACCGTAGCTGTAGATGTCGGCCATGAGGAAGGCCTGGAAGTGGTTCTTGTTGAGGCTCTGGTCCAGCACCTCAGGGGCCATGTACCTGCGGGTTCCCACGCGAGCGCTTGGGGGCAGGTCCACCTCGTTTGTGTCGCTAACAAGGACAAACACGGCATCCTTAAGCACTGAGCACCACCCCAATACTTTTTAGATCACCTCCCTCCTTGCAATGCAGGAGGACTAAACAACGTCTGATGACTAAGCAAGACCTAAAATATGATCCTCAGCATATCATTAATTACATACAAATCCCCACAGAGAAAATCAACTCTGTTGACCAATGGACAATGAAGGAGGGATAGCTGCACTTTACCTGTTAAATTTCACCGCCAGCCCAAGGTCAGCGATGCAACACGTGCCGTTTTTCTTGACCAGGATGTTCTTGCTCTTCAGGTCTCGGTGGGCGATGGCAGGCTTGCCCTGAGTCCCGTAGATCTCCGTGTGGAGGTGGCAAAGGCCGCAGGCAGCAGAGAAGGCCAGCCGCAGCAGGGCCTGGGGGTCCAGCGTCGTGGCCCTCAGGTAGTCGTACAGGGAGCCGTTCTCATGGTAGTCAGTGATGAGAAAGAGCTGTGTAAAGGACCCAGTGCCCTTAATGTCTGCCGCAATGAAGCCTGCAGAGACAGACAACAACTTCTACCTTCAAGACAGAAACTTGAGCAAACTGCATTATAGATGAACACAGAGAGACATGATTAACAAACGCAGGAATAGACAGAGTCTGAGAGAAAACTTTAAACTACTGCATTAGTTAGAGTGCAAATACAGGCCCTAAAGGCCTCTGTACACTGGCTCCGACATTGTTGCGGAACACCTTCAAATCTGAAAATTTAGCATAGTAGCCTGTGGAATCACCAATGGATTTTAATGAATGGCTCTGATGAATAGACTTGATTGTAATCAACAGGCGGCAGCAGCAGAGTTGGGCGCTGGTGTGTGAGGTTGTATTGAAAACTATGGAATAGACTGTTGGCAGTGCAGTGCTCTGCTCTTTGTGGGAACCGGTGTGAGAAGGCCTTAACCTGGACATTCTGAGGAGGAGAAGCTGAAGGCCATCTGGCAGACAAAAGACAACAACACCACAGACGAACAGACAGACATCACTGACAAACACAGAAATACACTGGGTCTGAGAGAACTACTGCATTAAACTGCTGCATTATTTAGAGTGCAAACAGGCCCTAACCTGAACATTGTGAGGGAGGGAAACTGCAGGCCATCTGGCAGACGGAGAGAAACATAACACTGGCAAAGAGTTGGAGAGAGAGGAGACAAGCTGTACCCAAAATGTGACGAGTGAATACGTACACAGGATGTTCTCATGCCTCATTAGAACCGTCTGGTAGATTTCGGTCTCCCGGAACCAGCTGGCCTCCTCGCGGGTGAAGAAGACTTTGACGGCCACCTTCTCCCCGCGCCACCGGCCCAGCCACACCTCCCCGTAGCGGCCCTTCCCAATCTGACGAACCATCTGGATCTGCTTAGCAATAGTGCGCTGGACCTGAGCACCAGAAAATTGAAATAAGAAACGTCAAAAACAAAGTCATCAGACACACCTAACTGAAGCCACACCGCTAAGATACTGCTACTATGCCTGCGTGCGTATTAGGGTAACATAATAATGCACCGCATGTCTGTCTGACCTTTCAGATACAAAAATATCAGTGCAAACACTGCAGTAAGTATGTCGACAGATGTCTATTACAGGCTCTTACCAGCAGGGGGAGCCCAGAGCCGCTGCCTGTGCTAGATTGACTGATGAGCTCTTTGAGAGACTCTCCCATGGGGATGAAGGCCTCGTCCTGCTCCAGGTCCCGCTCGTACCGCCGTCTCTGCTCCATCTGCGCTTTGTATCTGCATGGCAAGAGCGAGCAGGGTGTCAGCGTCAGTGTCATTCAGTCAGCGGAGGTGAGAAAGCCTCCAGTGAGCCACTGGAGGAAAAAAAATAACTCACAGAAGTTTTCTCAAGATTCCACTTCTGCTCCTGTCAAACAGGCATGGGTAAAAGTCCATCTCCTGGGTTAATGCAGACCCAAGAGAGACTTTGTAAGTGGATACACATGAGAAGAGAGAAAGAGGGAGGGAGAGAGGGAGAGAGAGGGAGGAAGTGGGAGAGAAAGAGAAAGAGAGAGAGAAAGTGGGAGAGAGTGCGAGAGAGAGAGTGAGAGAAAGAGAGAGAGAGAGGATGGGGATGGGGAGACCTTCGAGACCTTTGGGCCCTCTGGGATCTACTTGCCTGAAATAGCAGATGATAGTGATGGTAATGAGGGCGAAGCAGCAGACGGTGACGGAGATGAGGAAGGCCAGCCAGTGAGCACTGCCAAACAGCGGGTCTGGGACCACAGAGGGACAGAGAGAAACGTCACTTCTGAACACACCAGACACTGCCTGTCTCATGATGCAAAGTCTAGAAAGGGTCAATGTCAGTGTCAACCCAACGGCACATTCCCACTGGTCAGCTGTGCAGCCACTGCTAAGTGCAACGTGATCGGACTGGATTGGAGGAGAGGAAAGATGGAGCCCTCCACCACCTCCCTGCTCTGCCAGCCTGATCAATACAAATCACGCGCACAGAAAAGCTTCCCACTCCATTAGGAGAGACAGTGCCTTCAGCGCAATCCATCTTCTCAAACAACAAACAACCAACTATGTCAGACTGATCAGAGCACAGCCCAGATGTGGAATGTTATTACAAAGACTGCATTTGCCTATGATCACAAAGGCAGCCGTTCATGAAACAGACTGCAGTGATCTCAAGCCTATTCGATGTGACACTATTATTGATTCCATGCGCAGTCTCAGGTTACTGTGTGTCCTGCTGGTGCAGGATACTGCTTAAAGGAACTATGTGTGGTGCTTTTTGTTTAAAACATCCCTGAACGTCCTAGAAACAGAAACAAATTGTGAGGCAACTCTCTCATTGACGTAGCGCCCAACATGCCAGACCACTGTGTTATCTAGATATCTTCTGATATCTGATCTTCATAGCACTGCTATTCAACTAGCATGAGACCCACTTTCCTATAACACAATGCTCCACTTCTGTACCAAATACAATGCAAGTGATTGAGAATCTATGCTAAAGCCCCCTCATGGTTACTACTGATTGTAATTTTCCTGCATGACCCCTGGCCCCTTGAGTCGTGGATCTGCCCAAGGTTTCTTCCTAGACAAACTAAACATAAGGGAGTTTTTCCTTGCCCCTGTTGCTCTTAGGTGCTCCTTCTGTAAACCGCCATGAGACAATACTATTGTAAAAGGCGCTGTATAAATAAAACTGAATTGACTTGATTTGAAGACGACTCAAAGGCAAAAGAATTCCATGAGAACTACACACAGTCACCTTAATGTGTGCATTATAACAACACATACCAGCTAAGCAAAAAAGCAGCAGCATGGTGAGTCTTCCTTACCTGGGATGATTGGAGGTGGCAGTGTGGGCTGCAGGTCTTTGTTGCAAAAATCCGACTGACAGCATTCAATCGTCCTTCTGGTTTGTGCATTCGGGGAGTCCTAGAACACATCGGACAAATGAAGACAATCTAAATCACACAAATATTTCACACAAATGTACAAAGACCCAAACAAAGCCGCGTCGATTTGAGCACATTCACCTATCATAACGCCGATTTTGAAAAGCAGTGTTGCTTGAGGTCTTAGTAAGCAAGCTTAGGGTGAAGCGTACCTTGCACTGGAAATGGTAGCCCTCATATCTCATGCAGCCAGAGGTGAGAAGAATCTCTCCATATTCATCCTCCTCTATGATGGCAAAGCACTGGCCATTAGTCCTGTTCAAAGAACACACACACACAAACACACACACACACTCATCAGTGGTTCTCTCTCCCTCTCCCTCTCTCTCACACACACACACAGTCATCAGTGGTTCTCACACACACACACACACACAGACAGAGAGATGGACAGACAGATACAGACACAGACACATGCAGACAGACACTGACACACACACTTATCAGTGGTTCACACACACAGACAGGCACACCCACACACACAGAGGCACAGCCAGATACAGACAGACACATACATACATACAAACACACACACACACACAGACAGACAGACACACTCAGTGGTTCACAGACACAGACAGACACACCCACACAACCAGAGACAGACACAAACACAGACAGGTAGACACACTCAGAGACAGACACAGAAACAAATGGCGACACGTCAACACACACAACAGATGGCGCGTGGGTCGAGATCCTGGGAGTGCCAGTGAGGCGAGTGGTGAGGTGACTCACATGCAGGTGTTGTTGACGGCATCATCGGGGCAGTGGCCTGAGCAGTAGCAGCTCAGGAAGCGCTCGGCGTCCTCAGGGGCCACCGTGGAGCCGTCTGGCCTCTTCTGCTCTGGCTTCACCCCTGTGCCCTGGAGCACATAGTCTGGGTTCTGGCCTCCTGGGAACAGAAGATTCATTAGGACTAAAACTATGTATGTGTGTGTGTGTGTGTGTGTGTGTGTGTGTGTGTGGCAGTGTGAGTGAGGTGCCACGGACTACAGCATCCATATCATAAATGGGTCAAGTGCCAACGGGGGTCCAGGGTTGCGTTTGATCAGTATACACACACACACACTTAAAAATACATGGTGTGTATTCAATAATAACATTCAGTCTATGAACTAACCATGTTGTCCCAATCACCCGACAGTCTCTGTTTTGTATTCTCAATTAGCCTACTGTCTGTTTGTTGACCTTGGCGTGTTATTACACGGGCACAGCACCAGAGAAGCTTACTGGGCGCTTCAGAGCGGCGTGGTTTTGATCACACAGCACGAGCATTACACATCAAACAGGATTTTCAGAATTGCGCCGTTTTCTGGCAAGCGAGTGCACAATTAAGGCAAACAGCGCTAGGCTGCTGGCCTGTGAGGAACCCAGCAAACAACCACGTGCCGTGAGAAAAGTACAAAACTGAAACAAATGAACTGACTAACTACACACTATTCTCCGAGTTTCCACTCAACTCAGCTGACACCATTAAAAACACAAAACGCCTTGTGTATGAATACAAGCCAAACCAAAAAAAGAGTCACAGCTGATTACAATAATTCCAAGATGATGCACGATAAGACGTGAGGCAGCTGAGTGTGAAGAGAAATGGCGGCGGAGCGTGTTCAAAAACAGCTGTAACATGATCTACCTGTCTGGTTTTGCTGTTGTGGTATGTGCAGGTTTGTGTGCGTGTGTGTGTTTGTGTGTGTGTGTGTGTGTGTGTGAGAGAGAGGGGGGGTGGGGGTGGGGGGGTTATTTCCTATTCTCCTCTACACCTTCAGGCCATGGCGAGCGAGTGGAGACGTGCCCAGTCGAGACACCCGCACTCTCTCCCATAAACAGGCCAATTCAGCGGGCCTGTCTGACAAAACAGACTGAAACCCCTGACAGCACAACACAGCATGGCAGCGCCAGTCTTTCAAACAGCACACGGCCAAACACAGCTGGGAAAAGTAGCACAATGCAGCTGATTAAATATCTCGTGTCTACACTCAATATGGAACATTCCAGAATCTGTTTCTTTCTCTCTCTCTCTCTCTCTCTCTTACACACACACACACACACCACACACACACACACCAAGCATAGTGACATAGCTAACAGAGGTCACAGATCCTTAGATGAAAAGGACAGTAGAGGACTATGCCTGTGTCCAGTAATACTGAGCTCTTACTGGGTCTCAATGGTGATGAGTGGGAGGAGAAAGTCCATTACTTAAAAACCGAGAGTCTGAAGCCTGATTACCGTCAACAGGATTAGTCAAGGTAGAGCGAGTGTGAGGGTCAGGATTACCAGCTATGGAAGTGCCTGGGGTATGACTAAGTGTGTGTCCGAGAAGGGGTCTGAGAATGCTGGATTAGGATTAGAGCGAAGGTTGAAAAGCAAGTGGGTGTGTGCGGCACCAGCTGCCTTGTCCCCCCACCGCCACCACCACCACCACCACCTCCCCAATATGGCCCCCGACCTTCCCAGGAAAGCCGAAGGGCTGCTCCCACAGCAGATAGCAACAGGAGCAGAATGGAGAGGGGGTGGGTGTATTCTTGTGCATGGAAACTTTCAGTCACTGTTGCCTGGACACTGCAAAATCAATCTTTTTTCCCCCAAATGCTGAGAACTGACGTACCATATATCTTTACAGCGTGATGGTCAAAGCACATGGACGAGATTAGGCTCTCTCTCTTACTGGTCCTTACGCCTCGTGTCTGTGGAGTTCTCTGTTTGCTTTTTTTGTCTTTCTCCCCTCAGTCTTCCACCTTTCCCTCGTTCCTTTCATCTGCTCCTATGTCCGCCCTTCCTCCCACACACCGCATGAGTCACGGCTTTCAGACAACAGCGCGTTAAAGTCAGAATTACGATAAACATCCTCGGGATTTTGTCAGCTTTTGTTTTGATAAAAGAGGGGGGAAAAGGACATGATCGTGAGTGTCGCAACTGTGATAACATCAGTCGGGTGGGAAAAAAAGAAGAAAGAAGGAAAAACAAACAACCAGAACAAAACAATGGGGAAAAAAATCTAAATCACCTCCATGTCAAAATCGGTGATCATGTCACACTTTGGCGTCATCCTTGTCAAAAAAACAAACAAAAAACCCTAAGCACACTTGTGATTATGGTGGTGAACCCCGGTTAACATCAGCATGGCTTTTTAGGAGTCTATTGGGGGGGGGGGCTTGGAGCCCCTTGTGGAGGAGGCCCCCCCCCCCACCACTCTGTGAGGGAGGAGGCCATAAATCAGTGGTGAGGAATGTGGAGCAAAAGACCCAGGAGCCGTTGGCCAACACTTTTAAGCCCCAGCAGTCTCGCAAGCAACCCCCCCCCCCCCAGACCCCCGAGGGCCCTGGCCCCCAACACTTGGAGCTGTGTGACGCCAAGTTCAACGCACAAAAGCATAACAAAAAATATATATCTACATATGTCAAGCATAGTTCATCAACATTATCTCCCTTGGCCTGTCTTCCCCAGGGCGCTGTGAAGATCAGCGAAACAAAAGACTAAATGGCATAATCAGTAACACACACAGCCTCTAATCTCCAGGGGGTCTGGCTAGTCAGTAAGTCTGCAAGGAGAAAAAGCACTGTTTTCTTCTCTCTCTCTCTCTCTCTCTCTCTCTCCCCTCTCTTACTCAAAGAGTTCTTAAAACAGCTCTCCCTGCTGCTCCAGCTCTTTCCATCACACTCCCTTCTTCCTTCCCATCCCCCCTCTGCTCTTACAGCATTTAATGGCAGCCCGATCTCCTCCGCCTGCACTCTCTCTCTCTCTGGCCCCCTTCACTCACTCACTCACTCACTCACTCACTCACTCACTCACTCACTCACTCACTCACTCACTCACACAAACACACACACACACACACACACACACACACACACACACACACACACACACACACACACACACACACACACACACACAGAGAGAGTTCTTCAAGCCTGTCCCGTCTCCCTAGCTCTCCCAACATGTGTGCTTAATTCTGGCTGGCCGTCACCCTGGAGTCTGAGGTCTGGCAGTGCTTGTGCTGTAATGATTCCCTCTAACCACATTCTCCCAGCCTGCAGGAAGCCAGAGAGCTGGAGACCTCTTAAAGGGACAGGCGCCCCAGTCATGCCACCATTTTCACCTGACCTCTCTGCCTCAAAACGCCTCAATGCAGACTTCAATACCTCAAAACTATCCAAGAAAAAAAAAGCGCTTTGTTTACCCTCAAAACATGTTAACTCACCACTTTCTACAGCATTGAATATTCCAGGAGACTCACAGTTATCCTGTGACATCAATAAATATGACCAGCATGACACTCTGAAACCCAATGTTGCTGACTAGTGTGAGGAAATATTTTAGTAGTGATTATTACTGTATAAAAGTTAAGTCATAAATCCATAATTTTTCATTCTGGAATTGCAATGAAACCTTAAAATGTAATAAATTATGCCAAAAGCATGCGGCAAGTTGCTTAACCCAAACTAAGCATGAAACACAAACATGTACTCATTTGTGCACGTTCGCACACACACACACACACACGCACACGCGCCAGTGTCCACCCACTACTCAGGATGGCTGGCCATTGTTTCCAGCGAGTGCTAGGGAGCATGCGAGGGTGTTTGTTCCACAAATGGCCATCTGCCGGCTACAATACAGGAAATGGTTAAAAGTGTTGGAGGGAAACGTGGAGCACCTACAATAGACTCAACAAGCTTCCTGTAGTAGGGCCTGGGCAGCACGCCCAGTGCAGGAGGAGGAGAGGGGAGGGGAGGGATGGAGCGGGTGGGCGGACAGAGGGAGGGATGGATGGAAGAGTGGAGAGGAGAGGAGAGGCAGGCTGAGTTGTGTTGAGGCCAGAGTGGTGAGAAAAGCAAAGCATGGTGCCCAGGGTACAGGCGGAGGGATGGCAACCTGACATGGAGTGCCAGTTTATATATAAAAAGCTTGGAGATCCCACCGTATTGCAGTCAAACAACTTCTACAGCCTGGAGTTGCAAAAAGCAGCGACTGTTAACATTAGCTGCTGTTTTTTTTTGTTTTTTTTGAGCTAGGATGAAAAACAACTGGTTTGTAGCTGTGCCGTTTCCCATGACACAAGGTCCTCTGTCTAGGATTGATTTTCCAAAGACGGGGATAAAAATAAAAACACACATGATGGATATTCAGCGGCTGGCTTTTGTCATATGACCAAGCCAAAGCGCTCGCCCTGCTTGTGTAATATTTGTAGAGAAAATAATGCAGCTATTGGGCTTGTTTCTGAAACAGAAGGTAATTCAGTTGGGACCTGGAATCAAGTAAATCTCTCCGGAAAACCAAATTTGGCTGAGCCAGGACAAGGCACACTCAAACACAAGAGGCTTCTTCAGAAGCAGCTCGCACTTATGGTCCGAAGACACAGATCTTATCATGCTGTAAGCCATTTAAAGACAGCCCTGTGTTGTCGCTTGAACATGCTTGCCCTTTTGGTAATGTCTGGTTTGGTTTACAGGCAATGACGAATGGCTTCCCAAAGCCATTTTTTTCCCCCAAAGCAGCTCTTTTGTAGGAGCAGAAATAGCAAAGTCAGGAGGTTAAATTTTCATGTATAGAGGATGTCTGAGACTGACTGCACATCAAAGGATACTAAGACCAGCCCCCAAACAAGTTAAGTCTAAACAATGTTAATGATGTGTGGAGGACTGTTTGTAAAAGTGTAGTTTGTGTAAGAATGAGTGGAAGCCTCTTTGGGCTAATTACCTAATTAAACAACTTATTTGATTTCTTCCTACCTTCAACAAGGTTGGCTGACAGAAAGCAGACCCCGAGGACTATGAGGAAGATGAGAACTGCTTTACTCATCCTGGCAGGACTATCCTGATGTGTGTCTTCTACTTAGCTATGGCCCAAACGAAGCTTTACGATGAAGCACAGAAGATCCTTGGAGTCTCTCTTTCTCACTGGTTCCTGACCCTGAGAAAGAGGTAGAAGACAGGGTTACAGTGATACAGTGAAGTGAAGATGACTAGGAGGCACTGAGAGCGCCAAAACACCTTGCGCTGGACTAATGCCCTGATGAGGGATTAATCTCACTGTGCCTCCCTGACAGCCGCTGCACTGATAATCTGTAAATCTATCAAATGGAGGAGGATACTTGAGAGCACTCAGTGAAAGTTATTGCTGTGCCCTTTTAATCTCAGCGCCACCTTAAACCCTCCAGGATAAGGTGAATTACTGAGTCTTCAAAATTCTTTTCAGCTCGGAAAATAGTCATGTTACTGTTGTGAGCAAACCCTGCCAAGGTCTATGCATATAGATATATGACAGCAGATCCTACAATAATTGAAACATTTACATCTACATGCATATGAGGAGTGCATATCAGGCAGGGCTTCCTTCAGTAGCAATACAGACATAATGCAGTCCACTTCTGATGGAAACTAGGGGATTCCAAATTCTAGTCTCGGCGTCAATCCAAAGTAAACGGCTTCCAGGACATCTTAAGAATATCTCAATAGCAGATAGACTGTTTACATACATATTCTATAGGTTTTCCAAGGTGTTACTATAAGGCAACCTGTCTGCACATTAGTTTGAAACAAACCTACATCATGTAATAAAATATACTACCTACTATTACAAGTACATCCCATTTGAAATAAATACACATATAATATGGATCATTTCTTACACAAGGCAAGGACATTATCCTGTATATGTACCATCTGTGGATGGGAAGCATGATGTCATGTTTGCATTTTAGTTTTCTCCTCCATTGTATTCAAATTAAAGATCATCCATATCAGTGTGAAATCTGAATTTAAGATTAATCTTTGTTTGAATTTTTCATGTGGTAGGTCAGCGTTTTCCAAGGTCCAACTAGTTTGGTATGCAGAGGATAGCTGATGTTAGGAGGACTGGGCTGGCCTGGCCTGGCCTGAGATAATCTGCCCTGACATCTGACCACGTCTTCACATGGATATTTGCATAGCAGAATATCAGGGGCTCTGGCAGTGAGGCTTTCCATTCCCTCGTTTGTATACTCCATTCTGCAGTGTTGGGTTTGTCCATAATATAGGCTGCTGCATTTCTTACCAAAACAATATATATTTTTAGAACATGATTAATCACATAAAGAGGGCAGTGAATGCCAAAGATGAAAGTGAATGCCACAGAAAGTATAAACTGTGACTCAACAGAGCCCAAAATGGGGCAGGTGATCTGTTAATGCATTCCCACATCACTGATCACTAGGGAGCTCAGCTAACCAGAGAAATGCCTCAGGGGACGCCGGCCCAAGTGGCAGACACCCCCCCCCCCCCCTAACTACTACTACTACTCTCAAGCCATTCAAACTGTGGCCTTGATGACCCCTGCAGCTGAGGCACATACTATGGCATAGCCTAGCAATGGCAAAGCCTTGAAACAAAACAGTGTCTCTCTAGAGAAGCCAGACTGTGCCCGTTTGAAAGCACCACGGTCAGTTGCACAATGCGAAAGATTAAGATGCCCTCAGTCCGAGGGATCGGGGAATGGAACATTATCTCGTTATGGCGGCTGAAATAGGTGACAAGGTACATTGCGTGAGCCTGCCCTCATGATATCATAGGGGAATCTTTCAAAAAGGTCAGGGTCTTTGTCAATGAGTCACCCGGATGTGTAAAGCAGCCTTGAGGCCCACATTCACAGTTTCCTCAATAACAATCAATCTGATGTTAACCCTGATGTTGCTCAGAAGCCAGAGAACCATGAAATGACAGGTGGACAGAAGAGCATCAACCGTGTCTTAGATAATGACACACCCATAGAATGAGAACAGAATGAACTCTAATCTCAACAGGTTCAAATGTTTGTTTCAGCACCACTTAGCCCAACGATTATAGGTCATTACTACAGTATGTCTGAGCTCAGTTTCAAATAAAAAAAATACTTTTCATAATCAGACCAAACAATTGTAGTCACCAATGTCACCCCTAACCCCTCCACCTTATTTTGTTCCATGTGGATTCTTCCTCATTATGCAACACCTCTCAAACCTCCAGACTTCCACGTGACAACAACAATTTCTCATCCTGCCAAATGTTTTTTTCCCCTCCCTACTGAGCTCCAGTGTGTAGCTTTTGCAGCTGAGGTGCTTAGATAGACCGTGGCTGCAGCTGCTGCAGCAGCAGCATTGCTTTGGTTGGGCCCTGCTCTAGAATGCGTGGCTCCAACAGTGAGGGGCAGTGGAGCCCAAAGCCCTATAATTACCCCATCCAGCTGAAAATACAGCACCAGGCTTTTTGGAGGGATACACAAGCTCAGGCACATTCTGGAATCCAAAAAAGAAGCTGCTATCTTGAGTCGGAGTGCGTCACAGGGTAATGACAGTGTGGCGCGCGCGCACACACACACACACCACAGAGGACTGCGGCCTCCCTGCCTATCTCAGACCATGGGGCCTGAAGGGGTCTCAAGAAGCAAGCCCACAGATATGAGTAGCTCCAATGGATCTGTGTGCCTACAATCATCCCATCTCTCCTAAGGCACACTACTGGCAGTTGCCCGTCACACACTCTCATCATGAGCACACCTCAGTGGGCCTAAACTACAACATGCTGACTATGCTTCCTGTTTTGGGGTGCATTTCAATTCAGTTTTATTTATACAGCGCCTTTTACAATAGTATTGTCTCGTGGCGCTTCACAGAAGGAGCACCCAAGAGCAACAGGGGCAAGGAAAAACTCCCTTATGTTCAGTTAATCTAGGAAGAAACCTTGGGCAGATCCACGACTCAAGGGGCTAACCCAACTGCCAGGGGTCAGGGGTTTCCCAAAACCATAGGCGCTAACCGAGTTAGCAACTTTGTTGAAGGCAATTGCACATTACCTGGTTAGCAACTATGATGTTTGGAAATAGCCACCTGGGCCAGGTGTCGGTCAGGTGCAGTGATTTATGTACGCAAGCAGATTCATGTACGCAAGCAGACCATCCTTGAGTAATGTATGGGTAATCCTTTTGTGTGCACATATTGGTTTAAGTATGTCATACAACAAACCACACCTGCCGGTTTAGGCTAGTTAGAGGTAAATAGAGCTTGGGTATGGGTGGATATCAAAGCGTGTCTGTTGTTTTGAAAACGGTTTGTTGACTGCCCTGGATTTTAAACAGCTCACCAACACTGCAAAACATGTGGTTGAAACTAAATGTCACATAGCTGGTGTTAATATGCTAAAAAAACAAGCTGAGCATTTCGAACAATACTCCTCGGTTAATACACCATTAGGAGGACAATGACTGAAATTTGACTAAATATTTTGCACAGTCATCCACTGGAGGGGAAAATCTAATGGGCTTCTTACCTCACAGGGCAGCCAAACGGGAAAGGCAGGACTGGAGTCATAGTATCAAACAGCTCTGATGTCATGGTCAAAGTGATGTCACATGAAAACATGGCTACTGGAGCATCCAATCTGAAAGAGATATGAGAGTGCGTACATGAATTGTCACAAATTACAAATGAATGGTTCTGTTGGTCTGCTAATCTGGTACCATTGGCCAAACCATGCTTTCATATTCCTGCTCCCTATAATAGAATTTCAGTGATAAAACATAGGCTGTGCAAACAGACCTATCACAACAGTGAACAATGCTACCAGGAAGGATGATCAGTAATCAAGAACACACAGCTATCCAATGATACTGACCAAATTAAGAAAACAGAAAGCACACCAAATAGGGAGAACATTCCTGCGCAGACAGTTCCAGGTCAACACATTTCAATGTTTCTCAGGCACACCAATTTCAGGTGAATGCTGGCAACAGAAGCAGGACTAACAGATTGCAGAACAAAATGTACTTCCCTGGACTGTAACAGTCTGACAAGCAATCACCTACTCTTAAATAAAAGCCACCTGTGGGAAAGGCGAGATAACAATCGATAAAACAAGCCTCCATTCTTATCTCCGCAACTGGGAACCTAAAACACTAAAATGACACTTCTGTACCTTAAACATGATAGGCCTGAGAAAGGGCACCCATGGAGTTAGGCCCCAAAAATCAGAGCCCTTTCAATGCTCCCCTTCTCAGCATTCCCCTCTTTATCCCTTTGGTGTTTATTAGCACTGGGTGATGACTAACCAAATCCTTTTAGCTTTGTTATTAAGTAGCAATTACAGAGGCAGAGCTAATGCTAATCCACTGAGTGAAACAACTGTGAAAAAAAGGCTCTGCTGATCTTGAAGCAAAACACTGTTTGTGACTGCGTCTCTGCCAGGGAAACGGAGGGCAATCCGTAGGAAGTGGAAATCAAACGTGCGGATTTCCATCGGCAGCGATAATTCCAGAAGGTTTAGTAAAGGCAACAGGAAAGCTGGCGGTCGCGGGGTAAAAGAGCCTGCGCCGAGAGCGGAGTCGACTAGGATCAAAGTGAACGATCAGCCATAGCTAATGGAAATGAAAGCCCATGGAGAGCGGCGGTTAGTGGGCTTCGCTGTGGCTACTGCTGTGGGAAAGCAGGACAGGAGTGATAGGATCACCCATTAGGACCTGCACTTTCCCTTTGTTTACTTTCGAAATGGCAGCTGGTGAAAAAATCTGAAACACTACCACTGACAATTGTCGGTAAAGGATGGACCTTGGCTCTGTCAAAGGTGTTCATCAGTACCTTTTCCAAATGAAAGCAGGATGACGTGATCTACAGCCAATTTGGCTGTGCAGCCATTTTACAACCTTGATGGTCCTTTAGTAGGCCTAAATCTACTGAAATCATAGTGTGCTCCAACAAGTTGTAGAAAAAGTAAAGACTTTCCCCCATAAAGCTCAGTAATATTCAGTTTCATTTGAACACCCAATTACATTCAGCTATGACACAAAGGGCTTCCAAGTACTTCTCAGAAAACGAAAGAGAATTTTTGTAACAGCAATGACCATCACAATGTCCCCACATATTGGTTTCATTACCATCTATGCCTTCACAAGAGAGTATCAGCTCAGTTTTTCCCAATGTCGTGCAAGTGCTAGCAAAAAAATGTCAATTCATTAATTATTCAGATAATAATGCACAGCTCATAGATAACTCAATTCTGCTGAGCCCTGAAATACTAAACAACAGCAACTGCTATTGAATGAGCTTAATAAGACATATTAGTGCCACACAGGTCTTGTGAGTCTGATGTCTCGAAGGGTGTTAATAGCTCACAGGCATGTTTGTGGAGAAGGGGGGACCCTAAGCTGAACAGCTCCTCTCTCCCTCTAGGGCAAAAACAAAGAGAAGATCCCAGCTGATAATAGGTGTGTGTGTGTTCTTTTCATGCTCTACCTCATCCCAAACAACACGACTCTTTTGTGAAACAACAGAGAAACACTCTATAACAAAAGCCACGTGACTGCCATTTCCTAATGTTGCCTGCCTCTATTTGTTCACACACACACACACGCTTGCACGCTCGCACAACTGAACCACTGAATGTGGCCTTAGGAATTATATTAAAATGAAATCATGCATCTGGTTTGGCTCTAATGGAGCGCATTAGTAAATATTATGATGAAGTTAGGGGATACTATTGCTTCTTTGATTGCAAAACGGAATCTGGAGCAGCCATATCATGCTTACAGCATAGTGACTAAAGCATTAGTGCTTAGAGATAAGCTGAAGACTCTGTTTGAGAGCACCATACCCAACAGAGCCTATGCAAAATGCAAAATTTAGGTTCATTTAGCAGCCCTGTCAATATTAATGGCAACAACAGCAACCATAAAATCTCAATAATGACAATTATTAAAATTCTACACAAAACTGCTCTCCCCAGGGAAAACACCAGAGCACAATCTTTATGTAGTGATTAATTTCACATTATACACATGTAGCTAAGTCAAATGTTGTAGACATTATATCTCACCCAATCTTATATCTTATAAAGCATATACCATAAAGAAAGAGTTATGGCAAGTTAAGACAAAGCAAGGCAAAGTCAAGGCAAGGCAGATTAGACTATCAGTGTAAAACAGCAGATAAGACTATGGATGTAATTACAAGTCCTAAATCATCAGCAGCAAACACTAATTTGTGTAACGTGTTAGTCACCGACTCTGACATCACACAATATCAAGGATTCTGCAAGTCATTCAATTTCAGTTGAGATAAATGGAGAGGGAACATTTATAAAACCACCACATCCTGCAAAATCTCTTCATTGAAAGGTGTGTTTGGTGAATAAAATACATCTTATCATATCCTCTCCACTGCAATTATTCTTGTTGCCTGTTTGTTGTTTAGTTTATTTGTAAACATAAACCGAGACATGTGGTTCTCACTAGTTCTTATGCTCATGAGTTATAAGCACGCAAAGTGATCGCTTCAACTCCATTCTCATCACATTAAAGGAGAAATCCGGTGTCAATCAATTCACGGCCCTGTTGTCACCGAATGCTGTCCTATGATTTTCCTATGCAACAAGGCTATGGATTGATTGAAATTATTGTCTGTGAGCAGTTGTACCTAAATACTTCAATCTCCAAGTTCTCAAGTCTCAACGTGCTGGGCATCCATTGGCAGTAAGAGGGCACCCAATTTGCCTAATACCAAGAAAAATGGTCATGATCCTACTTTACAAGTACCAGACAATCAGATCACGCATTGGCAATATCAAAGACACCAATCAAATCCCCTAGACACAAATCTGTGTGCCATCAAAATAACAAAATAACAAGGCAAAAGAAATGTTGCTTTAACTTATGAGGACGTCCATTCCTCAGAGTGTTTTAACTGGGGCTGCCTTTTATGGTTTGAGTATGAAAAGCTGATTTATGGAAGACCAGGGGAAGAGGGAGCATTTATTGTTTTCCTCCTCAAACTGAGGAGAGAAAACATTAATAAGTAAAGATGACTGGGCACTTAGGGAGAAAATTCAATTCTGTTGGAGGCCCTCCCTTCCCCTCTCCCTCTAGAACATCTCCACTGTGGAGCAGAGAGAACATTTCAGAGGTACTGCAGCCATTACATGGTCCATTTGGGAGACCGAGAGTTTACTAGGAACAAATGGGTAAGGGGGGGGGGCGAGAAGGAGAGAAGGAGAGAGAGAGAGAGAGAGAGAGAGAGAGAGAGAGAGAGAGAGAGAGAGAGAGAGAGAGAGAGAGAGAGAGAGAGGAGAATAGCTCTTTGTTGTACCGCCCATGCCGTAACACCCTCGTACAATTAGGAGCATACAAACTTACACACATTTTCTTCAAGAAACACACACAGAATACAGTACGATATGCATGTGCTTTTCCCATCTTGATGGGTGTTCCTGTATGTTTTCATATTATTGATGTTTTTTTATTGCTTAGTTTGACACATTCAACCAAACATTACATTTTCATATTGTGCTATAAGTACCCAGATAGTCTTTTAGACACACAGTGTACAGAGGAGCTTAGAGACAACCATTTGAAACTCTTGTTTCAAGATTCAGGATTCTTCTGAAGCTTTTGCAACAGATCATAAAAACGTACCACAAATATTTATGCCACTGAATGGTCGTCATCTTCCTTTTTACAGAAATGCCCCACAGGGAACCATAATATTAATCTAAATGCTTCTAATTAATCTACTTTTCTTAGATGGGGGATCCACTTTAAACTACCCTCACCAGAGTTGTAGAGAGATGGCTCTGACTAAGACCATACCTTCACTATGCCACACACCTGGAATTGGGATTGGAACAGGGAATCCACATAGTGACCTTGTGAGCCTAAATTTGATTAGGGTACTTCTACAGATGTGATCCAGAAAAGAGTGAAGCCAACAAAATCTCCACTGAAAACAGGTTTTATTTTAGGGATATGTTTAATCAGTATAAGAGAAATGAATCCAAGCTAGCTCCAAACAAGCAACCAAGCTAGACAAGGTCTAACCCTGTAGGACCTTTCAGACTTTGACTTTTCGCTATGTGGACACATGTTACAGCAGCTAAATTAACCCTACTAGATTCGAATTAACTTCTCGTATCTTTAAAATTATTTATTTTCTTCCTATTAAGACAGTACACCATCTATAGCCAGCAGTAGGCTACTGCTCTATCATTGGGCTGAATAACTATAAATGGTCACTAGATCTAGTCACAAGATCATTTGTTTACCAGGAAAGTGGCATTCTGTACAAAGAACATATTAATTAATTAACACAGTTAACCTAATTTAGCTACATATTAAAGATTCTTCTTTCACCATTTCAATGCTCAAAATTACAGAACATTTTCTACAGCTTGAAAGTAGTTCCTCTGGTAACTCTGAAGCCTTGGCTGCACTACGGCAGGATCCCACTGAGCTGAAATGAGATCTATTTGCATTTTCCAAAACAGAGCACCTCTTTGAGGAGAGCCAGGAGCCAAATGGCCTCTGTTCTTAAGCTCTGGGTTTTTCCTGGAATCCAGAGAAGCAATACCGCGGTAAATTAAGATCGAGTGATAGCCCCGTCTGCCTTGCACACTTAAGTCTATTTTAACTCAGGTCTTCCAAAAAACATTCTAAGAAAAACCTACAACACATTAACCTGTAAGAAATGTTGTAGTAGGAAATGTCCCTTCACTTTGGCCTTAAAAACTAGTAATGTTATTCACCATCTGTTTCTTTGGGCTGCCCTATGTATGCTACACCAGCAAGAACGAATATAAAGAAATACAACCTATAATTGACCTCAATGCAACATATTCAAGCAACTTCATTAAGCCAGATGTTCTGCTAAGGGCAATCTATCTCTGCAAACAAAACACTATGTAATGTCAAAAAAATATCTTCAAACCATCCCAAAGCTCAAAACACACTGAAATAACTTACACAACGTCAGAACATGGAATCAGTGGTAACATTATAACCACACATTGCGAGTTAAAACTTGCCAGACAGACTTTGAGCCAAAACTGCACAATACATTAGCCTATCTTCAGTGGGGTTTGTAATAAATTAGTAGATCAGCAAATAGGCCTTCTACAAATAGGCTATCACATCAAGTTACCACCATGTTGTTTACAGTAAGCTACAAAGTTTATCAGGCGTTGAGATTTTGCATTGTAGACTGTCAAAAGACATATGCTTATTTGTTCCTTGACGATACTAACATGTTCTAAAACAAGTTAGCCCTACTTTGCAAAAACAGAAAACGAAATATCGCTTCCACAGTGACAAAAATAACTTGACATCGCGGTACTGTTGCATTTTAATCGACAACAAAGCACACCAAAGAGCAGAACGTTTAGTTTATAAAACAGCTCGAAAACATTATTTGTTATATAACATATATTTTACCTTATTCTTCGTTTCATGTGCTGCAAAAAAAAAAAAAACATTCCAGGAATGCCTCCAACGCGAAATCAACAAACTTTCCCCCGACTACCGGAAAGGACATCCCCGAACAAATATCCGGAATTCCCGTTTACCTCTCCTGAGTGTGTGAGTCTAGAGTTTACAATCCCCAATGTGTATACGTTTTTGAGAAATTAATCAACGGAATCTTCATTTGCACGCACATCTCCCCACCATGAAAACCCAGTTTCCTTATATGTTATCCAGTTTTATTGCTTTTTTCCCTGAAGGTTCATCTTCGGTGCCCCTCCGTAGTGCCTCCAACAGGGCGAACGTTCTCGCCCTGTGCGTAACGACATCATTACTCTTTCCGTCCTCCAATCAGTGCAACCCAACGGATCCAGTCATTGCCGAGCGGACATCAAGGTATGGAGACAACCGAGAAATGAGGGAGGGGCCTGGAAAGGTTGTCAAGAACCAGGCATTTAGCGCCACCTGGTGTACCTACAAGGCCTGCTGTGTGTCAAAAGCATTACTTCTTTATGTTAGAATATGAAGGGACATGAAAATACTGCGAAAACACCAGGGCTAAGCCCGAAATGTAATTATGTGGTCGCTCAAATACCATGTTATCAGTGTAAAGTAATAAGTAAAGTGTGAGTTACATAAAAACACAGGCATATTGTACAGGTATTGACAATATAGGTTATAAATAACATAACATAGCAAAGTATTATTACACAAAGAGAGACTATATCAAATTTTGCCATGCTTGGGGGTAAATGCATTTTCTGCCCTACATCCTGGTGCACAGAGATCCCCACAGCAGGTTCTTCTTTACCTTTTCTCCAATAACCAAAGATTAAATGAAACGTCATACGTGTGAGGGTACCATGATACTATGATCAAAATAAATTATTTTGCATATACTTTGACATTTCTGTGTGCTTCCTCAGGACTGTTGTGTAGTTCTCCATCTTTATTACCAGGTTAATTGAAGCAGTTGAAGGTGGACGTGCTGCCACTAGATGGTGCTGTTTCTGAGTGTGTAAACAACTATGGGAGCTGATGAACAATTCCAATATGAGACTGACTTCTATTTTTGCATGATTTGTATTAATGCATGCCAAGTGTCAGTTCACTACTACATCATAAACACAAATCTATTTGGGGGATTGGATTATTCTTTTCAAATTTGTCATAATATGACACATTATATAACAAGCAGTCACTCTGTATTTTTCACATGGGGAATTCTGTCATATTTTTACAAAGCTGAATTACATTTTAGATTTCTCCTTAAGATTTTGCTGTATCTCAACTTGCTACAACTGTCCCTACAATGCTAGTCTGGAATTGATCCCCATTGAGCTGGTTGTCTCAAGGAGCATTTTAACCTGTCCCATCAGTGAACAGAGGGAGGTGTTGTGAACGCAGAGCTAGAATGCTATCAGTCAAGGCATGCTATCGTCAGGGGCTGATCCAACTTAAACACCTCAAGCAAGCAATTGAATCTCACTACGAAATGTCCAGACCCTCTGTACAAGGATCTGGTGTTAATACCAGACTAAACACCAATCAAATGGGGCCTAAGAAAATGAAACTGAAAGTAGGCATATACTTAGAATCAAGTAGCCTGCTTTTAATAACACTAAAAGTGTGCCATAAAGGGTCTCAATTTTAGGTTACAGAGAACACTTCAAGCATACTTGAATATGGCATAAGTAGTATGTGAGAACTATCAGAGGGTACTTGAGTACACTTGAAGGGCTCTTAACAATACTTAAAATGTATAGGATGTGTTCTTTATTAAGGCACTGATCTGAAAGCTTTGATCAAGGGCAGCTGCTTTTGATTATTTTTGTAATAAAGTAATCTATTCATCCATCATCATTGATTACTCGATCAGTGCAATTATCAGAACAAATTAACCAACATTAATTAGGCAAAACAGAAAAAAGAAATAAATCTTAAAATAAATCATCCGTTTTTTTATTTCTAAAGAACAGGTTTAAATCCTTTCAGAAACATTTTCAGAAATTAAGGTTGTAAGCAATTGGGGTCAACAAGGTCAGGAATACCAGAAATAAAGGTTGTAAGTAACCTAGATGCTGCCTGGGTCTGTTTCAGATAACTGGGGATACACCCAGTAATCTTTTGACATTAGGATACAGTACTATCATTATATTATGTGTGTGTTTGTGAGCGAGTGACAAGTAAACCTACCAATGATTGGAACACGTGGCAGTACATTAGTGTAGTACCAGGTTGTGTGTAGCTTGTTTTTCACTGACACTTTGGCCCCCATTTGGTTGTTGCCATACATATTATCAGCTTCAAAGGGCCTCAGGAGGGTGGATAAATGTCACAATCATGATGTTTCCTCTGATGTGCATCATGGGTAAGGCTTTCCCACAGACATAAAAATATTACCCATAGCCTACTTCCTCCTACAAATTCCACAAATTCCTACAAATAATCTGTCATTCATATGTGGTGCTGGTGTATTCTGACAGATGGAATTAAGGAGGGGGAAGCGTGGGGAAACAGTTTGTGAGATGGAACTAGAAATTGTTCAGTTATGGAGTTGGTGTTATTTAGACAAAAATAGAAAATATTGTATTTGTCCAAACACCAGCAAACTTGGCACTGAACTCACACACCATTTGCAAGACATACATGTAATGGTTCAAGAGTTGTGTGGAACAATTAAATTCAGTGTCCTGTTAACACAGTCCCACTTTTCACCCAACTACCACGCTCCTGTGTGTGTTTGTGTGTGTGTGTGCCATTGCCAAATGCTGCTGGTAGGTACAAGAAAGGCAACATAGCCAACGCTAACTATTGAGGGCAAGGAAGTTTCAGTCTTTTATACACTCATCTGTCATAATTAGTTGCCAGTTAGCGCAAAGTTGGACCAAATGTTGTTGTTCTTATACCTATCGACAGCATTTGGCAGACTCAAAGAACAGGGATATGGGCTGATTGACTCCAGATTTTTCTTTTAATTTCATGAACCTACACACACTGAGTGTGCTCACCATGAACAGTCAATCTTTATTTATACAAGCTTTTTCACATTTTAAAAAGCACATAAGAACATTCACCATAAAAAGAGACTGACTGACATTAAAGAAGACATTTATTTCATTACGGCGACACTGTCACCAGGACATTCAACAGATGGGTTTGACTTCAGTACTAGTTTGGATGTGCAGGCCTTCTTATCTACAAGCACCTGGCAATCTACAGGCATCTTCACAAAATGTGGCATTCTGTTGGGAGAACAAACAATGAGAATGTGCACATCAACCCAATCAAGATTAGAGACATTCATTACAGAACATGCATTATATGGAAATGTTGAGACTTGTATTCATGAGAGAATAACAGTAAAACTCATCCAATGGCATGTACAAATACAAACACAGATGCTTTGCCTTGCCTGGTAGGATAGTGAAACTAACCTTTTCTGAAACTTTGTTTACAACAGATTCTATAAAAAACAGGCTGGGACTCACTTGTTGCAACAACTTGCACCAATCACTGAGCAGCTACAGTCATAGCAGTCCTGTGTCACCCAGCTAGAGCCGAATTTATGGGTTTTCCCTTTGCTGTCCTGGCAGCCTGAATTAATAGGCAGATACATACACATACACCAGTTAGAAGTGAGTGTCAGAGGTGATACACCTGGGTAAGTGGAACCTGTGGTAAGTGGTAAAGAAGAAGAGCCCTTTTGTTTTGTTCGGTTAAAAGTGATACAGAATGGATGGAGTACTGTACCTTGTCTGATGTCAAAATAGAATGGATTCAATTTGAGTTATGAAAAATAAGCTCAAATAAAATTTTACAAGCCCAAACCATGGTAGGCCTACTTATTACATGGTGCATGCATGCCTGATGAACACAAAAACACAAACTGGTCACAGACATACCTGTTGGTAGTTTGTTGATGTCCGTAATCGCTAGCGGTTTAAAAAAGCACTGGGCATAAATCACAGCAATGCAGCACAGGAAAGTGCACAGTCTAAAGAAAGAACCCTACAAGAAGGAAACGAAAAGTCATTGTGTTGAGCTCTGTGGTGAGATCTTTTTTTATCTTAAAATAACACAGAGAAGGGTGCTTGTCACTATGCCAAGCATCACTTTAACTCAATTTGTGCAGTGCAATAGACTATAAGTAAGCAATAACCCAAGAGAGGTCGTGAGTTATGCATGTTCTACTACGGCTAAGGGGAGTTGTTAGGTACCACTCATAGCGGAGCCCGGCATTACTCTCAGACTCTAGTGGGTTGTTGCTTTCCTAAAACGGTCACCACATTAAAGTAGCATGGTCTCATTAAAGGAAGACACAACAACGAGAAATGTAGCAAATTGTTCATTGGTAACAATTCCTCCACCAAGAAATAGATTTCCTCTAGCTGAATGGTTGCCAAGTAACACACAAGCGCAGCCCTTCACTTTCCTAGAGCACAGCCATTTAGAATGTGGTTGAAACCGTGGTATATTGTGGATTTTACAATTGCATGACACGCAATTTGACCAATCACAATCAAGGACTAAAACTATCCGTTTAAGAAACAGGCTTTCATTGAAGCCGACAATTGTAAATTAATGCCAGGTGAAAACTGATTCTTACAACACATCAATACCTATATGCATATGGCAATATCCCTTGTTTTGAGCTCAATGAAGACAGCAAAGTTTTAAAACAATCCTGTTTGCATTTATGCAATGTTTAAATTGTTCAATGTTGATTATTTGAATAAAAACTATGACCATCTTTTGTTCCTACCATGGTTGTAGTAGACGAGTCTGTTGTGTGAGTGCTGGGTGTTGATGGATATGCTGGACTGCAGCTGATCAGTCTAATTTATACTTCCTCTGATCCCTCCTTCCCAATCTGAGTGTTTGCCATTCTGTGGGTCAAACCCTTAAAATAAACAGTAACCACTTTCTCAACATCAACCATTTTAACCAAAAAGTTTCAGCAGATGAATGTTAAGAAATATGAACAATAAAAATATCTGATTATAGACCTATGTGAAATGAGTGAGAATGGAAATATGGGTCAATGATAAGGTTGGTTGATAAGATCGTTTTGATTAGTGCTATGAAGTATCCTGTAGAGGATGAATAAATAAAAGAGGTGTGGTCAGGTCACACACACACACCATCAAAGAATTACACATTCAGACTGATTGCCTTTGTCAGTTTGTCACACTGTGATTGTTATCTTGATGGCGTCAAAGGCCAAATCAAATAAGTCAGACAGGATATAAAGTTAATATTTATCACTCTAATACCTGATTAGCTTCAATGTTGTGAAAATACCATTCAGTCCAGGATCTACTATTAATCTTAGGCCAATACGACAGAAGTTGATGATAAACTATTGCTTAATATAAAGGGGGATGTTTTTCACTGCTATGGGTGAGGATCAATGAACTATGGAAAAAACATAATCACTTTTTAATATTCAATCATATTTATTATTATATTTTTTTTCTTGTATTTATCTTTAGGTCTTAAAATACATAGAAGCACATGTAGGTTCAAGTAAAGTCACATAAATATCTTGTAGCCTCACATACTTCATTAAATATCCTTGAATCCTCGGGTTGACTCAATCCATAAATATCACGTAAAAAAAAATGTATTATTCCAAACCAAAAGATTGTCATTGTTATCAACAGGGCACCTTTGTGATAGACAGGTAAAGTTTGACACATCAAGTCTTCCTATTCCTCTCTCCTTAAACTAGCCAATAATGATCTTGAGAAGATGTGGTCTGGGGAAAGGCCAGCAGTATCTGTTGGGTACCGGCCCATTAATGTTGCACTCGAAGAAGGAGAAAAGAGGGAACCAGATGCGCGCGCGGCGGCTCCGCTGGTAGACCCGTGTGTTGGCCAGCGTGTGGTAGTAGAGGAACAGGCGTGTGGTCAGATAGAAGGCCACAAACACATCAATGGAGTAGTGCTCATGGCCAGCAAGGATGAAGAAGATGCCAAACAGATTCAACACCCAGGACACAGTGTGAACAAAGTACCAGCCTCGTGGAGTGTCTGCAACGCACACATAGACACACACACACACACACACACACACACACACACACACACACACACACACAGACACAGACACAGACAATACAATAAAAAAAAGAACTAATCTGTATTACTTGTATTAGATGTGGTGTACTGAATGAGGCTGCTCTTTGCTACAGTGGGGTTCAGTTACGTGCTATACCTTTCACCTCCCCACAGTTCACTACACATCTTTAGGTCATCAGTACTTCTGATCATCAATGCTTTCTACATGTACTGTTTACTCACAGTATTCCCAGATGTGAGTATGTATAAAATGACCCCCTTTCCATGATCCATGACAGTCTCATTTACAGTCATCTAGTCTACATCATGTTGATCAGTATATGTTACACAAAGCTCTACAAATGACATCATTTAGTTCAGATTCATTCCACTCTGCAATGTGTCATTCTTTTGCAAATAACCTTTCTAATTTTCCTTGTTGTGTTCACTAATCCAAAAACTGCTGGAGCTGGAGGATATAACTGCTGCATGTTACACAGTAGATAAATATTTTGTCCAGTGAGTTCAATTCTGCATTTGTGTGTGCTGCTGGTGTTAGGACAGGTGAGCTCACACAGTAGTGAAAGCACTCACGTACGTGGCTCAAAGGGCAGGGTTTTAAGGATGGCAATAAATGTGGCTAAGTGATTAAATGCACACACAATTAGTCTAAACCTGCCACCGTGCCAAACACAGCAAAGCCTGTGCTGTACTGGACTGCTGGAATATGAAGTGACATGTTTCTGAGTTTTCAATTTTGAATCATTTTCTGTCCAGATGTGCACAGACCACATACTAGCATATGACGACACAGATTGATGTCACACACAGACACACGGATACTTACACTCAGTAATGAAGAAGTTGAGCATGGTAAGGACCACTGTGTGCCCACTGAACATGTAATCTCCACAGGTGTGCACTCCAGTCAGAGTCATTCCAAGGCCAGACCAGATGGTCAGGGCTCTCTGTATCTTTCCCCAGCTGTCTAGATACTCCTGTGCACAACACACACAGATATGCATAACATTATGCCCGTATGTACTTGTCTCAACCTGCCTCACTAGTCATTATTATGGACCTTAAGAAATGCATACATTGGAGAATGACAAAGATGATTCACTGCGACTGCATGAGACTGAACATTAGAAATGATATTTTGGCTGAGTAGGAATTCTTGAGATGAAGAGCTGGAATCACCCAATAACTAAGTTATTCGGGGACTCCTATCAGATCATTGTACCCGCTAAAACGGGTCCGAGCAAAACTTGTTGCTGTGCAATGAGTAACTACATTGATAGTGGTGAATTCCACTCCTCAGTGACAATTCCTACTGTGACTTGAATGGCTATCTAGTGGTGTCATTTATCAGTGCTGCGTTTGCACAATAAGTGCCTAAAGTGTACGCGCAATCACTTCCCAACTACGCCCATGATCATCGCCCTCTGACGTGGGTAATTTGAGAGATATTGCTTTGATTAGTCAGTCCCTTCATTCAAATACACTTTTACAGCCATTCCCCCCCAAAAGGTTGGTCTGTGACTACTTGTATCTGTGCTTATCCAGGTCATCACATGTTGACAAAGGGTGATTTCTCAAAACTGCATCGATAGCAATGAGAGCAATGTGCAGGCCAGCAAGCTTTGGAAAAGGTTGTTATGTTTGTGAACATCGAAGTGAGGTACCTTTGCGGAACACTGTAAATGAAGTCCTGGCACCGAGAGGGATGTGATGAGCATGGTGACACAACGCAGAAGAAAGACCGTCCCCATCAGTAAACACAGGCGGCGGAATAAAATAGACCTGAAAGATAACGCACACGCGCTTCCATTTAACTTCCAGTGCCTACACATCAGCTGATTTCATCTGTATAACACACTGTTCCATTGTTAGGACTGTTTATTGTTAGTTATCTTTTAGTTTATGTGATTTTAAAAAAAGTGCCTATGAATTTTTGAGAATTACTACACAAACTAATTTTCTGGATGCAAGGATGGATGAATGGATGGATGGATGGATGGATGGATGGATGTGGGCTCAGTGGAAACGGATATCCATGGTTCCTATTACAATTACCTGAGTTATAAGAATTTTACTGTTGCCTTTACATCACACTAAAATATAGCAAAACCATAAGCTAATCAGCTACATTGAATGGACATCAATTCAATACAGTCATCCACCCAAAACAGGATCTTAACTGTGACTTAACAGGTATTTGCTCTGTAAATATATCCAGAGCTCACTTTAGACATGGCCCGATATTTTGCCAATACACACAAAATCTCAAATGGGACACAAAGGTGGATCACACATCTCCACACAAGTGCACATTATGTGAGGCAGTGATGAAGGATTGCTCTGTTTATTCCTCTGTACTGGCTTAAATCATTTCAGTAGCTTTCATGTAACGTCCCATGCCTGAGCAGTGAAGATGTATTGGTTTTATGCGTACTATGTGTGCACCAAGTCCAGCATGTGCATGTACCTGTGTTTATGTAACAGTAGCACTAGGATCCACATAGTGCCAAGGGTAAGGCCACATACTTCAGCCATAGCAAAGGCCCAAGGGATTCTGGGTACACTGTGGAAGATGCAGATTCCATGAGAGCTTTAGCTGATTCAGTACACACGGCAGTTGCAAATGACTTTGGTAGAGGTCTACTTTATTTTTACAGTTTTTCTCCTTTTAAGCTATTTTCTTATTTTATTTTATTTCTCTTTTAATGAATGAGTCTATTTATTTTTGAATCTGTAATTCTTAACTCTGTTTTACTGTGAGAGGAGAGACAGTCAGAGGAGAGACAGTCAAAATATTAATATAATAAATATTATAATACATATTAATACATGGATAATAAAAATATAATGAAAATACCTAGCTACATGTAAACAGGGCCTAAATTCTGTTTTCACTCTCTGTAAAGCACATTGAAATGCCTTGATGTCAGAAATGTGCTATATAAATGAAGATTGTCTGGCCTTGCCTACATACTGATGGATGCACTAGCCAGTAAAAAAGGTTTCTGGCAACTTACCTATCCAGGAAGATGTCAGGAAGGGGAGGATACGTGCGCATATCTGGTACCCGCTCATGCACGATCACCATGACAAAGGCGGTGAGGCCACAAACAAACATGGCATAGAGAACACTGAAGGCCGTCTTCCAGTACTCTGGATCTAACTGGGCATCCTTCCATTTCCCATCGCAGTAGGTATGCCACTGCTCTGGGCTTGCATTGTGATAATGGTGCCCGTTTGCCTGGCAGGGAACCTGCAGTCTTGATGCTACTGTGTCTGCAAATGCCCCACTGTGTTCATGTCTTCCATAGCACTGCATGGGGGCTCCGAGGACAGGTGCTCCATTGGGGTGGGAAATCCCTGCTTCCTGCATAAGTGAAGGATTCTTGCTCTGCAACCTGTGTTTGAAAACGCTTTTACGTCATATGCTTCTTTAAAACACACACAAACACACATACTGATCCCCAAGTCAATTACTCACAGCGATACTGTACACACTATCAAGAAAGATATGAGCTCTGATGGAGTTTGACTTGTGTGCTGTTTTGGAATGTTGCCTCCTGCCATTGCAGTGGTTACAGCAACTTCCTCCTAACACTAAATGATTTGACTTTTCCTTTTCTATGATATGGTAATGCACTGTGTGGTCCTGTTACATTGGTTTACACCACATAGGCCTATAGTGGATAAGGTGAGGTGATTTCCAGGCTCAGTGTTTCATGTGTTCATGTTGTAAGATCCAATATTACTACTGGGTCACACAAAAGACCCAGAGGGAATAGTTTTGACAATAGATACAAGAGTGATCTCTGAGCTCTCCAAGTCCATGAAAAACATATTACTCCAGCACCTATAGGAAAAATATCACTCCAGGTCTTGCCTATAGAGAAAATATTACTCCAGCACCTATTGGAGAAATATCACTCCAGGTCACGCCTATAGGGAAAATATGACTCTAGCACGGATCACTCCAGATCTTCCTTATAGGGAAAATATTACTCCAGCACCTATAAGAAAAATATCACTCTGGGTTTCGCCTATAGGGAAAACTCTGGATTCAGTCTAGGCATGACCTGGCCTGTGCACAGTACCTGTTCACAGCAAGCATGAGTCTCTTCATGTCCCCCAGCACAGTCATCTGTAGCGGGGGAGTGCGCAGGTCAGCCTCCCTCAGGCTCAGAAGACTCGGGCCATCCAGACGATGTTGGTCGCATAGCAACGGCACATAGTCAGGGAAGCCTTCTGCCTCCAGCCACTGGGCCACCTGCTTAACACTCCAGACGTTCACACTGTCCTCTGACTGGAGCGCCATCTCTCATCTCCCCTGCACACAGCACAGATACCAGGCTCCCACTCACTTCCCATCACTCATTACTACTCTATCTGATTAAAGTCAAAAGAGTGAACACATTTTACATACAACACAGGTTATCAAAGCTTTTCCAGAACTGACTGACTGATTGAGTAAATTAATGTGTTCGACATGTGAAGTATCACTGCATGCTCAACAGAGGGGTTGGGTTTCAGGTCTTAGGGCATATACAAGGCAATACAATCACTGCCCCCGGTGAGAATGTCCTCATAATACAGGATACTTACACGTTAATGCCACGTGGCAGATGTTTGCTATTGTTGCCTTGTTTCAAAATTCAAGACATTCAAATGTTCTTAATTACAGCTCAAGTAAAGTGAAGAGTTGGAAGTGTGTGTGAGTGTGTGTGTGTGTGTGTGAAGGAGGGAGAGAGGGAGAGGGAGAGAGAGAAAATAGCCAGACTTACAAGTATTACCTTCTTCAGCACTCTTTCATTCAGTGGAGGTTCACCATACTGTGCTGTGTATGGCTTTGCTGCTATGACCAGAGTACAGAGGATATGGATTCTTTTGACAGTTGTTTCATAAGACAAGGTAGATGATCATAGGTGTTTCTACACATACACAGACACAATCACAGAGCTGTACAAATCTTAAAACAAATGGAAATGCTATTGGACTTACCCTTGGTGTCTGTGGCCCTGTAGCTGTGTGCTGTGTTGTGATATATTCACACGGGGCTGTGCTGTGGGTCTATGGGTATCTGTAGGATGGTTTAGTGGACTGTTGTTGAGCTGATAGTATCTCCATTCCAAAGTCCTGCCTCTAATCAGCCAGACTGAGTAAGCAGTCACTCAGATAAAGTACAAATTACACAACAGACTTGTACACACACAGACACTACTTGTGCACGCGCGCGCGCGCACACACACACACTAAAAGCAATGTAATTTGGACAGCCTACCAACAGATAACCTGGCTATTACACACAATTGCAAACACACATGCCTGTGTGCAGCGCAAGTTCACAACCTTACCTGTGTCCAGGCAAGAATTTTGTCTAACATGTATGACATCATGGTGATTTTGAATGAAATGCAGAATACAATGCTTTGAATGCTGATAACCACTGAGAAGAAACAATGACTCATTTTAGTCCAGTTTCTGTCAATATGTCCACACCTTTAAATCTATTTGATCTAAAAGGGGTATTTTCCAAGCTGTCTAGCCATGAAGCTGATTTGCAAAGGACAATCCATGACAAATAATAGCACATCAGGTTGGTAGTAATCTGAGCTAATGCCATTCATTGTATTTACACAGAAAGAAAAACACACCCACAAGGGAGAAGTAGAACATTAACTGCCAATCAGTGGGCTGTGAGAGTACTGGACACTGAAGCATCCTATGAAGGCTGACAATGAGATGAGGTTATCTGTTGACTGCATCACCTATACTATTAACATATAGCATCACATCCTCTGGGCATACAGTATATGTGGAGAAATTGACAATAAGGCTGACTTGACTTGACATGATCACACACAAACACACACACATATACACTGGAGGCCTCCTTGGTTTCCCAAAGCTTCTACCCCAGTGTATCCTGGGGGGAAGAAGGTTTAGGGCCAGAACAGCAGAAGAATGGCACACTTGTATTAGAATCCTTAACAACCCTGCCTTACAGCTTCTGTATTTGATGCCCAAAGCCTGATCATTCATTTCAAACTTCAATTAACACCATTGCAGTTGTATTGCAGTTGGCACAATTACAATTGTATTGCAGTTGGCAAGGGCAGTTGCTTAAAAAAAAAAAAAAAAAAAACACAGTAACACACACACACACATCATCTGCATAACCATCAAGCTAAGAAGTGTCTGGTGTCATGGCAGTATGCCTCTCTCTGACCCATTTTTCTCCCTCTCTCGACCTTCTGCTTAATTTACATCATGTCATCCTGCCACACTAATCTGTTCAATACAACCTTGCTTTGACACTGTTCTTGCATTCTGCATTGTGGAATCCTTTGCCTCCACCTCATTCATAAATTCAATATCACAGCACACCTTGGTGACCGTTATCCCTTACATAACACCTTTGTCATGCTCTATAGCTGATCAGATTACAAAAATAAAATATAAAATGACCCATAATGCACTAAGATTCTTAAAGTTCTCTTTTTTACATTATATATAATGTAAAATGTATAACATGTATAATGTTATAATGTCATATACATTATAAACTATTTAGCATTCTTAAATATATTTAAATTGAAAATACCGACAATAGAAATAGCACCACTTCTTTACTATTCTGCAGACTGAAGCGAGTTCCTCAACAAAGGTCTAGTTCCACCTTGTGGCTGTTGTCAAATCTAGTACATCCTGGCTTTACTGAGGTCACCTAAGTGGAAATAACTTCAGAGCAAGGAGACAGACGGATACTTCAACTTTAGTGTCTCTCTCATAAAATGCAAAAGAAAGTGCTACGAAGTTGGGGTGTTGGACTGGATTCATCAGGCAGACAGAAAAACAGCCTTTTCCTACTCTAAATGGTTGTTCTGTAAAGTTTCCTCAAACAGAGGCATTGATTTGAAAAACACATAAATAAGTGCTTCTCTTTAGGGTAGCTTGATGGAGATGATTCCTTAGTGTTGTGCCTAAAAACTGATGACTTGTTACACACTGCTGAGTATAGGGGTTCTTTTGACATAGATAAAATGATGATGCATATAGAACTTGCATAAGCGCTCTGATTATTTCTCTGGAAGTAGAAAAAAACTTGAAATGTAACTTTTCTGCTTTATGCTCTCATTATCAAATTCTATACATGTAGTCAATCTTCTGAAATGCCACATCATACTGCTGACCTGTAAGGAAAAGTGATGATGACACAAAGGAGCTGCATCAGAATTGAGTCACCCTGACTACCCTAATAATGGCACTGACCTGTGTTGGATATTTTTCATTTTCATTTTTCAAGACGTATCCGACTAATGGGCTACCCTTTGACCTGTTCAGTAAGGGATAACCTAAAATATTATATTTTCTGTTTTTGAGTGTATGGCAAATTCTAAATGGTAACTGTACATCTGAAATCAGTTATTATTTCCAGTCACTCAAGTGTATTGATGCAGATATGAGTCACACTGACAACTCTGTAAATAACCTAGTGTGCAAGGACCAATCAGCTAACACATTTACGTTGCCGCAACACAAAATCACGACCAAAGTTATGTTGCCGCGATGTAACCTTTTACTCTCTATGCCTCCGACGTTACCGCATCCTGGCGGGTGAAAGGTCAGAATACGTATCCGCAACGTAGGTTTCCGACGCTGCCAACCAATAATTTTGTGACGCGAAATGCGTAGCGCTCTTCAATGTTTGGTTGACAGTCTATAACCACAACACTCAGTGACGTTGCAGAAACCAACTTACGGACGTAAAAAGAGTTGGCTACTGGGCGGACCGACATGTAGAGGGCTGCAACGGGACAGGCCACGGCGCAGGTCAACATTCGAGACCTTCTTGTGGATGCGGGCGGGAATGGAGTGATGTGACAAAGACATTGTTCTCTGGACTCCCGGAAAGCTTACATTTGCATTAAATACATTTTACAAAAAGATTAAAAGTACCAAATGTTGTGTCTTCACGTGGGGAACAACATATGTGGGGGACGACCGAACGTTTAGCAGGGTGATAACGTACGTGGATACATGTCTGTGGCAACAACAGTTGAAGGGTAAACATTGAAATACCTGTGGATTACTTTGTGTGAAAGTAAAAAAAAAAAATGCTCTTTTTAATAATGCTCTTTTCAGTTTGTACCAGAAGGCAGCATTCTATTTTACCAAATTGTTCTTTAACCGTTCAGGTTATGTGTGAGTCTACATACCTCATGCTCCAAACAAGTTTTGAGAGACAATAAAAAATGCGTATTAGAAACAAATGGTTTTGCAGTTTGTTTCACTACTTTCTATTAAGTTCTTGTGTAATCAGTTCATGCATTGTGAGGGAATCTCTGGAACGCCGGCAGAATGGAAGCGCAATGAGCGCACTGACTGAGGTTGGAAGAAATGCGGGATTCAGCGGGCGGGAGCAGTACAAACCATAACAGATGCGGGCGCGAGTGGGTCGAAATATTATACTACATTTTCGTGGGTGCGGTCAGGCGCGGGACGAAATATCATTACCTACTGCATTAATAATGACTGATACCTGTGCTAAACATCAAAGAGTCAGTAGATCAGTTTTATTCAGTTATTCAGTCTTCAACCTGGGACTACCACTGCTCCAGACTGCTGTGCCTATCAGTGACACAAAAAAGTAGGAAACTGTTAGCCTCATCAACACCAGTAGCAGGCCTTAGCCAGTCAGTCTGAGTTGTTCTAAACATTGATTATGTCAGTGTTGTACAAATATTTATAGCAATGATGGAGTCAATCTCTATAAACACAAAACTGTCAGGTTTTAGCAGCTTGAGTTTTCAGACCTCAACATCAAAAAGTTACATTCAGAAAAAACTATAGGATGTTGGTGACATGAAACAATGAAACATTATTTCTGATATCTAATTTTGAAAAGTGCAGGATTTAGAATTTCATGCAAGTATATCATTATTGTGTTCATCAGCACAGTAACGTGAACTCACAAACTGTATTTTCATGGCAGAAACAGCGTGACAATGATACATAACAAGCTAAAAAAGAAGGAAGGCCCTTAAAAAGACAACATCAAAGTTCAGAGGCCTTTGCATTGCTTGCATAACTTGTCATTGCTATGCCAGAAGTTTGATTGCTTACGTTTTTGGAGGTGAAAAAAAAACATCAGTAGACTGCCTTAGCACATCAACCATCACAAAAATCTCAAATCTCAACAGACTAAACTGCAGTGGGGATGAGAATATAACCAGTAGATTCTATATAACTGATATGTTGTGTCAGATTAGGTATGAATAAGAATAAGACCAAAAATCGATTCAGTACATTTGGTGCATCCCTGTAGTTTTCAGGTTATGGTTTTAACTTCAGACTTATCAGTTTGTTTACCTGTGCTCATTTTGAACTGGCTGCCTGCAGATGTTTTAATGCCTGCTAAAGGAGCTTCAGTCTTCTTTCTCCCAGCCCTGTTGCAGCTACAATAGGATTTAAATGGTTAGAATCCAAGTGTTAATAGTAACAAGAGCATAGAACACTAAAATTACCCCATCTCCAAGAGCTAGGTTTGCTGCTGGTTGTGGGGATGTGAAAGAGGTTGCTGCAGCTGCTGGTAGTGATCTGTGGAGTAGAAAAAACAACTCTTGGGTTTAGTTTTTATAGTGTCAATTATTGAAATGGTGTCAGACATACACATTAAATACACAAGTATAGCAAAAGCTTATGTGACTACATACTGTGCTAAATAATATAGTATATAAGGGCACGTTGTATGTTGTAAGCATGTAAGCATACATGTTAGATGATGGTTATTATGGGTTTGCAGAGGGTGGTAGCTTGGCCTGTGAAAGGAGGGGGGAAAAGTTACCATTCCCGTGAATGCCATACAATTATATTTAGAAGGAATTATCCAAACAATTTCCCGGGCACTGAGCATTTTGTTATCAATGCCATAATTTTAACAAAGTTGCTACGAAAAACCATTAATGTTTTACGTCTTTACAGTAAAGTTAGCGATAGCCGATAAGATTATCATTACCTTCAACTTAGCCAACATATCCCACCCAGTATCTACATTAGAAAACAACGCAGCCATGCACCACAGATAACGGCAGAAATCTTACTAAGGACAGCTACATATGTGCTTTGGTTGCAGTTAGCTGGGTAAGTTTACATCAATGGTGGACCACGGCTGACGTGTCCTTGAGCAAGACACATAGTTAACCCCTCACTACTCCCCGGGCGCTGCTGTAGCAGGCTGTCCACTGCCCTTGGTTAGTGTGTGGTTCACCTCATTGTGTGTATCAACTCACGATTAGGGTCAAATGTAGAGACGAAATTCCCTGTGTGTATATACACTTGGTCAATAAGACTGATTCTAAATTACCTAGTCATGGCCAAAGTCTATATATATATATACATATACACACACACACATACCAGGGGTGGAAAGTAACGAATTACATTACATTACAGTTACATTACAAGTAACGAGTAGTTTTTATGAGTACAAAAATGTGCCTGAACTGAAAGGAAATTGCAATGCGCGGGTTTGCGCGCGGCAATTCCATTGTTTCACACAATCTGGATAAAGGCGTTGGATCAAGATGGCTAGTGCGGAGCATGGAGGATGGAGATCATGGAGGATGAAAGACCAGAAGAAGATGCATTAAAATCGGGAGATTTTAATGCAGGAGATTTTAAGCCGTTGTCAGACACAGACAGGCGGAGGCAGCAGGACAAATCAAACGGGGGTTTAATGAGTCAACAAAACCAGGGAATAACAAAAGTCGCGTCCGATACTATAACGGAGGATACAGGGATAACGCTCAGAAGTTAGACAAGCAAAGGGTAACAAAAGTCGCGTCCGCTACTTTAGCGAAGATAAACAAAAGTAAACACACAGGAGAATCAGGCGGCGAAACACAATGGTACACACGGCTAGAAAACACAGGGAAGAGAATACAAACTCGGAAGTCTTGGCTCGTGGGGAGAATGACACGGGAGATCGCGGGAGACGGAGGAAGAACAACACACACGTTGGAAGTGTAGGGTAACATTGACGAGACCACACAACAGGTGATGCAGAGAGGAGGCTTAAGTAAGGTGGAGACCAGGTGACACCAATTAGAACTCAGGTGAAGGAGATCGTGCACGAGGGGGTGAATGCAAACGGGGAGACGAGCTGTGAGTCTGTGGCGTTGAGTGAGGGGCCGTGACCAGGTCCGATGCAGACCTGACAGCCGTAGTAACCCTTGGCCAAACCTCGATGACCTATTGGCGTTTAAATGCAAAAAAGGCAACAACATAATCATGCAATGTAAAATGTGTGCCGAACCGATCTTTCAGCGTACAAGACCTCAACCTCGAATCTACGAAAACATGTGGCGTAAGTAGGGTACAAATATAGGACTATATGTTTTGCCTGTTATATATTTATTGTTGTTGGGTTAACACCTTACGCTGTTAAGCACAATCTGGCTTCATGATATCAATTATTTTTCCACCTCTGACACATACATGCATGCATTCATTGGTCATGGCGTTAGGAAAAACTAGTGATAGCTAAATCTTGATCAGCTATCAATACAGTCATAACGTTTTACTTACTGGTGCGTCGACGGTCCGACTCTTTGCAACTAACGCTAAGTTATCAATATGTCGACAACTGACACTTTTCGGATTCTCCCTGAAATTGAATTATCTGACTCAACTGCCACGTGCTGCAACCCAAAGATGGTTTAATGCTGGACCTCATTTCCCCAGAGAGCTCGTGCTTTATATGTGTTAAGTAAATTTTGTCATATGGATGTAGATGCTAATTTACTCCATTTATGTTCGTCTTCCATAAACAACTTTCTAGGTTATATGATATACAACATGAAATTTGGCCTTATGCACAGTTAAATTCATAGTATGGGTAATATCAGAGCTATATCGATGGCTCTGGGTAATATGTTGCCTAAACACTTTGTAATTAATTTCAAACAGTCTTAGTTGATGGTATATTCATAGCTGATCTATAGTGGTGTGGATGCTATGGTTGCTAAAGTTGTTACTATGCAGGTTGCTAGCGTAGGCCATTTTTGTTTATTGATGCTGGTTGCTTGTTATGGAAATGGTTGATAACAGGGACCTTTATTTTGAAACAGTTGTAAGCATAGAAAACCATTGTGTGTGATTTATTTATCTTGATCTATCCATCTATCTACTTATCCGTCCACCCATCCACCCATCCACTTTCGTATCCACTACCTGAGGGACATTCTGCCTTTTACCCATATGATTGACACACACAGCACACAGAGAGCAAACACAATTCAGTACCTTCAGCATAGTAATACAGATAAGACATGTTCTATAACTAAAAGTGATTTTTTTCCAGCCAGTGAAGAGGACAGTTTGAGGATCTTACAATAATGGAAGGTAAGTGCCATCGTGTTTTCAATAGATCTGCACTTTCTTCTTCGAGATTTAGTGAAGTTGTAGATCTCTTCACTAGAGTCATGATTTTTCAAGTAATGGAAATCGTTGACACTGAGCTGAAGAGACATGAGCAGGCTAGGTTGCCATCACTTAACCAAGTATTCTGAGAGTGATGCAGGTTGGTATGGCGGATTGTTTTCCGGACTAATCCAGAGGTTCCTTTCAGAATTTTTGTGCACTGAATCTGCTCTCGGTGATGACACACCGTCATCACCTAGAAGCCTAAGGACCCATTCTGGCACTGGCAGTCGTGAGTCAGCCCCTGAAAATCTCAAAAAAGTGCTGGAGCTGTTCACTGTCAGACTCAGACAGGCAGAGACAACAGTTTCAAAACAAACGAAGATTTAATGATTTAACAGAAAAACAGAGATAACAAAGTCAGGTAGAATTACCAACGAAAGATATAACAACAACGCTCAGAAGAATTACTAACGAGGGGTAACAAAAGTCACGTCTGCTACTGTAGCAGAGAAAAACACTCAAAGGAGAGGAGATACAAACTCGGGAGTCGAAGAAATACACGGGAGATTACAGGAACGTAGGAAGCACAACACACAGGCTAGAGTCCAGGGTAACAATGATGGAACATTGACGAAACATTGACGGAAGATTGACGAGACCAGACAAAGGGTGATACAGAGGGGAAGTTTAAGTAAGGTGGGGACCAGGTGATACCAATTAGAAATCAACTGAGTGCAAACGGGGAGAGCTGTGAGTCTGAGTGAGGGGGCGTGGCCGTGACCAGATCTGATGCCGACCTGACATGCACAAGGTTGATGGTTAGTCAAGTTATGGACATTGTCCAGGTAGAATCATCATTGTCACTAGCTTCGCGGCCATGCAGCTCAAGTGTTAAGTTCTCCATTTTGGGCTCAGATGCCTTGACTGATGGAACCTCTGTGGTTGGTGCAGACAGCAGTGACAATGGCTGCTTGGTCACTGCACTGATGCTAAGGCTACTGGTCAAACTCAGAGATCAGTCAACTGCCTCCCCAGACACTGTGGAGTCCTCAGGGGAGTTGATTGGGAAAATTCTCTCTGAGTTCAGCAGCACCACAGGAACTCCAGACTTCCACACTTATCAAAACATCTACAAAGCCATGGATAAGTTCCTTCTGAAGGAGTTTGGATCTGAGACCATCCTGCAGAGAGCAGTGGAGACACAGGATGAGTCTTTTGACACCATCTTGCTCTCTGGCTTGAGAGAGGAGCTGCTTCCACGGTGTGATGTTGAAGTCACTGCAGTTCCGTCACCTCAGAGTTCTTCAGATGGACAAACAGCCATGGGGAGGCCCAGGAAGCGGCTCAAAATAAAGGTATGGCAGGAAACATTGACCAGATATGATTTGCTATTTATAAACAAAAGTCCTGTTTTCAAAAGACTTACATATATGATTTTCATTTAATAGAGATGTTTATTTTTTATCTCTTCAATCAAATGCCAAAACTAGGCCATAAGAAGGTGTCCTTGACACTTGAGTATTTATTCAGTCAGTATAACTATGATGATGATGATGATGATGACTATTATTATTATTATTGTAGTTGTTGTTGCTGTTGTTGTTCTGAGTGGTGCTCACTCCCCTCTTCAGCAGGTCAGCGTGTAGAGACCCCTCCATGTCATACCCCATCTGTGTCCACTTCTGGCCAGAGGCCTTGCAAACGCTCCTTCTTCAGATGGATGTTCACTTGCTGCTTTAAAGGCTCATCTGAACATTGAAGAATTTTCTTTATTTCTCCTCCTGCTGCCCCCCCATTAATAAATAAATGCATAAATAAATGAATTAATGATTTTTTTTTTTTTTTTTTACAATTGATGGTGGACAAAACTGCAAAGTTAAACATCAATGCATGAACATGCGATACAAATGCATGCACAGCTGAATGGGGCTTACTAGACAGTTAAGGTTGATCAGCATAATGGGACCTAAATCTTGTTATTGACAAATCTGGATTGTCTTCAGGTCATTTTGAAAGGCTTGCTGACTGCTGATTTATATTTCATTTTCATCAATAGCTGAGGTCATGTATTTGTGTTGTGTGCAAGGGACTTTCTGCTTGTTCGGTTCCTTGATTGATTGATTGGCTGAATTGCGTTCCAAGCCGTTCCAGCACAAACATACAGGTTTGCCTCTTTCATATTATTCTGTCTATCTCACCGTTGTAGCGTTTAATGTTGCCCAGCAACCACTTCCCAAAAGGAACTATATGTTTTAGCGGCAGAATGGTTATTTACCAATACACAATTATTATTTTTTTATTTCTGTGGCAGTATTTAATGAAATCTTAACAAACATTTGTAACAGTTTTTGAAAAGCAATAAGCTACTCAATTCTGTCTGGTTGTGCTGGATTTAGAATTGCAAAGGGGGTTTAAAGGCACTCAGCTTCACGTCATGCTAAACAACAGCCCTTACATCCAGTGCAAACCCACGGCCTCATGTGGCGTTTTGGTTAGGTATTGATCAAGATACAACCACTGGAATGTTGGTTTTATAGATACTTTTCCAAACTGAAGTACAGCAATAATCATTACAGTGACATTAATATTAATAAGCACACACTAAAATCTGGCTGGCAGTCCGTTAAAAATGCCCAAAGGTACAAAAATTGATAAGTCTAAAGTGAATGTCTTCTCTGTCATGTTGCTGCTGAGTTGTGTGAGGAGACTTTGGAAAGTTCACATGTGCATACATTCAGCATCATAACATAATAAAGATGTGGCCACATGACCTGTTATTTTGTTTGTCTCTATTTCCGTCATTTTTGTGCCATAAAAACTAAGCCTGAGCTTCATTTTTTTCCCTTCCTCCATAGGTCACTATGCATCAGCATCTTCATCTCATCCCCACAACCGGAAGCAAACCCTGCACAGGCTACATCTCTGTCAGGTTGCATTGGTATCAGTTGCATTGTTGTCCGTGATCTAATACACAGACATATTGGAATGCTTTAGTGCTCTATACTCTTGTTACTATTAGTGTTTGGATTCTAACCACTTCAACCCTATTGTAGTTGCAACAGGGCTGGGAGAAAGAAGACTGAAGCTCATTTAGCAGACATTAAAACATCTGCAGGTAGTCTGTTCAAAACAGGTAAACAAATTGATAAGTCTGAAGTTAAAACCATAACCCAGAAACTACAGGGATGCACCAAATGTACTGAATATTGGTCTTATTCTTATTCATACCTAACCTGACACAACCAAACATAATATCAGTTATATAGAATCTACTGGTTACATTCTCATCCCCACTGCAGTTTAGTCTGTTGAGATTTGAGATTTTTGTGATGGATGACAATGCAAGTTATGCAAGCAATGCAGAGAATGCATGTTGTCTTTTTAAGGGCCTTCCTTCTTGTCTTGAAAATTCACAGTTTGTGAGTTCATGTTACTGTGCTGATGAACACAATGATATACTCGCATGGAATTCTAAATCTTGCACTTTTCAAAATTAGAGATCTGAAATAATGTTCTTTCACCGTTTCATGTCACCAACATCCTACGGAGCATGTTGGTAGAGGTCTGCGCTGATTTCTCGCCCCGCTCCCACAAGTTTCTGTCCCGCGCCGTGTCATGCCCGCCCGCATCCGCGGAAATGTATAACATTTCGACCTACTCTTGCCCGCATCTGTTATGGTTTGTCCTGCTATGGTTTGTCCGCTCGCTGAATCCCACGTTTCTTCCAACCTCAGTCAGTGTGCTCATTGCTTCCATTCTGCCGGCATTCCAGAGATCACCTCACAGTGCACGATCTGATTGCACAAGAAATTAATAGAAAGTAAAAGTTGTGAATCAAAAATCAAATTTGTTTCTAAACACATTTCTTATTGTCTCAAAACTTGTTTAGAGCACGAGGTATGTTGACTCACACATAACCTGAACAGTTAGAAAAACAATTTGGCAAAATAGAATGCTGCCTTCTGGTACTAACTGAAGATCATTTTTTAAAAGAGCATTTTTTTTACTTTCACGCAAAGTAATCCACAGGTATTTCAACGTTTAGGCTGTCATTTTGATTAGGTATGAAAAAACGCATCCGCAAGAAGCTCTCAAATGTTGCCGCTCTCATGCGCCACATGATTTTGCGCCGTGTCCTGTCCCGTTGCAATCACATGTCGGTCCGCCCAGTAGCCAATTCTTTTTACGTCCGTAAGTTGGTTTCTGCAACGTCGCTGGGCGTTATGGTTACAGACTGTCAACCAAAGATTGAAGAACGCTACGCATTCCGCGTCAAAATATTTCGGGGCAGCGTCGGAAACTTGCGGATACGTATTGTGACCTTTTACCGTTTTAACGTTGGAGGCATAGACAGTAAAGGGTTACATCGCGGCAACGCGTTTCTTATACACTAGGTTATTTACAGAGTTGTCAGTGTGACTCATATTTGCATCAATGCACGTAGGTGGTTGGAAATAATAAGTACAGTTACCATTTAGAATTGACCACACACTCAAACTTCATCAAAAACAGAAAATATAATATTTTAGGTTATCCCTTACTGAACAGGTCAAAGGGTAGCCCATCAGTCGGATATGTCTTGAAAAAAATAGTAAAAGTCGGAAAGTGCTTTTATATGTGGCGTGACATGTTTCAGAAAAGGATAACCATTAGAAAGACCCTGAAGTCGGACTTACTGTGTTGTAGAGTCTTTTGTGTCATCACTTTTGTAAAGTTCATCAAGATTCAGACTGGGACCCAAATGCAGATTGGTGCGAGTTTATTTACAGTGACCAAATAATACAAAAAGAGAAAAGCTCAGAAGATCAAAAGTTCAATAATCCAAAAACTGGCAGAAGGGAATCACAAAAGAAATCAAGTATCCAATTCATTAACACTCAGTCCGAACTCAAAAAATATCCATTAGGCTCAAAAGGCAAAAACTCAAAAGGTTCAGATAAGGCAGAAACGCAAAACAGGAATCAAGGTAGCACTGGGAAAACAGAGATCAACGGCAAATAGTGGATCAGGGAACAAACTTACATACAGGTTACGCGGTCAGACAAGGGAGGAGAAAGGGGCAGGGCAGGTGAACAAAACATAAGCACATGGGAGACAAAAACAAACAAGGAAGCTGCAATGCAGCCTTAGTCCAGTGGGTGGCCAGAGTCTCAGGAAACAGGATCATGGCAACTTTTCAGGTCAGTGCCATTATTAGGGTAGTCAGGGTGACTCAATTCTGATGCAGCTCCTTTGTGTCATCATCACTTCTCCTTACAGGTCAGCTGTCTAATACATATCCAGAAATGTGAGCCAGCTTTCCTAGTCCACTTTTCTGGATATCCTCCAAGCACCAAGAGACTGTGGATTGTATATGCAGTTCTGGTAAAGTGGAGAAATGTTTCTGCTGCACACATTTAAAGCATACCCTGTGCCTCTATCATACCTGGGCAATTCACAGCTCCTCCCTGAAACACACCCTTAAATGGTAGAAATTGATCAGCATGCAAATTTGCCTTTGTCGAGTGCAAAATATTCACACCTTTATCCAAAGAAAAAGAGGGATTAAGGCCAATGCAAATGCTGTTGCCAGTTCATGTTAAAATTACACTGCTGGCTAGGATACTGATTGTGACAGGGTGCTAATGCAAGTTCTATATGCATCATCATTTTGTCTATGTCAAAAGAACCCCTGTACTAAGCAGTGTAACAAAGGGCATCAGGTTTTTAGCCACAACACTAAGGAATCATCTCCATCAAGCTACCCCAAAGAGAAGCACTTATTTATGTACTTTTCAAATCAATGCCTCTGTTTGAGCAAACTTTACAGAGTAACAATTTAGAGTAGGAAAAGGCTGTTTTTCTGTCTGCCTGATGAATCCAGTCCAACACCCCAACTTCATAGCACTTTCTTTTGCATTTTATGAGAGAGACACTAAAGTCGAAGTATCCGCCTGTCTCCTTGTTCTGAATAAACTTCTCCTTACTCATTCTGTGCTGAAAGAGTATGCATCAAACAAATATGAAAACGGTGTTGCCCACTACTTGGACTACCCCAAAGAGAAGCACTTTTCATTATGTTGAAGAACTAGTGCTGCCATTTGAAGTGATTTCAGTGTGTCATTTTTTCAGTGTGGGGATGTCTGATAGTGATCCCAGATGAAAATGTCACGGAAATTACCCCAACAAATAGCACTTGCCACATATCCAACACAGGTCAGTGCCATTATTAGGGTAGTCAGGGTGACTCAATTCTGATGCAGCTCCTTTGTGTCATCATCACTTCTCCTTACAGGTCAGCTGTCTAATACATATCCAGAAATGTGACTAGGAAAGCTTTCCTAGTCCACTTTTCTGGATATCCTCCAAGCACCAAGAGACTGTGGATTGTATATGCAGTTCTGGTAAAGTGGAGAAATGTTTCTGCTGCACACATTTAAAGCATACCCTGTGCCTCTATCATACCTGGGCAATTCACAGCTCCTCCCTGAAACACACCCTTAAATGGTAGAAATTGATCAGCATGCAAATTTACCTTTGTTGAGTGCAAAATAAAGATATAAAATATTTATATCTTTATCCAAAGAAAAAGAGGGATTAAGGCCAATGCAAATGCTGTTGCCAGTTCATGTTAAAATTACACTGCTGGCTAGGATACTGATTGTGACAGAGTGCTAATGCAAGTTCTATATGCATCATCATTTTGTCTATGTCAAAAGAACCCCTGTACTAAGCAGTGTAACAAAGGGCATCAGGTTTTTAGCCACAACACTAAGGAATCATCTCCATCAAGCTACCCCAAAGAGAAGCACTTATTTATGTACTTTTCAAATCAATGCCTCTGTTTGAGCAAACTTTACAGAGCAACAATTTAGAGTAGGAAAAGGCTGTTTTTCTGTCTGCCTGATGAATCCAGTCCAACACCCCAACTTCATAGCACTTTCTTTTGCATTTTATGAGAGAGACACTAAAGTCGAAGTATCCGTCTGTCTCCTTGTTCTGAATAAACTCCTCCTTACTCATTCTGTGCTGAAAGAGTATGCATCAAACAAATATGAAAACGGTGTTGCCCACTGCTTGGACTACCCCAAAGAGAAGCACTTTTCATTATGTTGAAGAACTAGTGCTGCCATTTGAAGTGATTTCAGTGTGTCATTTTTTCAGTGTGGGGATGTCTGATAGTGATCCCAGATGAAAATGTCACGGAAATTACCCCAACAAATAGCACTTGCCACATATCCAACACAGGTCAGTGCCATTATTAGGGTAGTCAGGGTGACTCAATTCTGATGCAGCTCCTTTGTGTCATCATCACTTCTCCTTACAGGTCAGCTGTCTAATACATATCCAGAAATGTGAGCCAGCTTTCCTAGTCCACTTTTCTGGATATCCTCCAAGCACCAAGAGACTGTGGATTGTATATGCAGTTCTGGTAAAGTGGAGAAATGTTTCTGCTGCACACATTTAAAGCATACCCTGTGCCTCTATCATACCTGGGCAATTCACAGCTCCTCCCTGAAACACACCCTTAAATGGTAGAAATTGATCAGCATGCAAATTTGCCTTTGTCAAGTGCAAAATATTCACACCTTTATCCAAAGAAAAAGAGGGATTAAGGCCAATGCAAATGCTGTTGCCAGTTCATGTTAAAATTACACTGCTGGCTAGGATACTGATTGTGACAGAGTGCTAATGCAAGTTCTATATGCATCATCATTTTGTCTATGTCAAAAGAACCCCTGTACTAAGCAGTGTAACAAAGGGCATCAGGTTTTTAGCCACAACACTAAGGAATCATCTCCATCAAGCTACCCCAAAGAGAAGCACTTATTTATGTACTTTTCAAATCAATGCCTCTGTTTGAGCAAACTTTACAGAGCAACAATTTAGAGTAGGAAAAGGCTGTTTTTCTGTCTGCCTGATGAATCCAGTCCAACACCCCAACTTCATAGCACTTTCTTTTGCATTTTATGAGAGAGACACTAAAGTCGAAGTATCCGCCTGTCTCCTTGTTCTGAATAAACTTCTCCTTACTCATTCTGTGCTGAAAGAGTATGCATCAAACAAATATGAAAACGGTGTTGCCCACTACTTGGACTACCCCAAAGAGAAGCACTTTTCATTATGTTGAAGAACTAGTGCTGCCATTTGAAGTGATTTCAGTGTGTCATTTTTTCAGTGTGGGGATGTCTGATAGTGATCCCAGATGAAAATGTCACTGAAATTACCCCAACAAATAGCACTTGCCAAATATCCAACACAGGTCAGTGCCATTATTAGGGTAGTCAGGGTGACTCAATTCTGATGCAGCTCCTTTGTGTCATCATCACTTCTCCTTACAGGTCAGCTGTCTAATACATATCCAGAAATGTGAGCCAGCTTTCCTAGTCCACTTTTCTGGATATCCTCCAAGCACCAAGAGACTGTGGATTGTATATGCAGTTCTGGTAAAGTGGAGAAATGTTTCTGCTGCACACATTTAAAGCATACCCTGTGCCTCTATCATACCTGGGCAATTCACAGCTCCTCCCTGAAACACACCCTTAAATGGTAGAAATTGATCAGCATGCAAATTTGCCTTTGTCAAGTGCAAAATATTCACACCTTTATCCAAAGAAAAAGAGGGATTAAGGCCAATGCAAATGCTGTTGCCAGTTCATGTTAAAATTACACTGCTGGCTAGGATACTGATTGTGACAGGGTGCTAATGCAAGTTCTATATGCATCATCATTTTGTCTATGTCAAAAGAACCCCTGTACTAAGCAGTGTAACAAAGGGCATCAGGTTTTTAGCCACAACACTAAGGAATCATCTCCATCAAGCTACCCCAAAGAGAAGCACTTATTTATGTACTTTTCAAATCAATGCCTCTGTTTGAGCAAACTTTACAGAGCAACAATTTAGAGTAGGAAAAGGCTATTTTCTGTCTGCCTGATGAATCCAGTCCAACACCCCAACTTCATAGTACTTTCTTTTGCATTTTATGAGAGAGACACTAAAGTCGAAGTATCCGCCTGTCTCCTTGTTCTGAATAAACTTCTCCTTACTCATTCTGTGCTGAAAGAGTATGCATCAAACAAATATGAAAACGGTGTTGCCCACTACTTGGACTACCCCAAAGAGAAGCACTTTTCATTATGTTGAAGAACTAGTGCTGCCATTTGAAGTGATTTCAGTGTGTCATTTTTTCAGTGTGGGGATGTCTGATAGTGATCCCAGATGAAAATGTCACGGAAATTACCCCAACAAATAGCACTTGCCACATATCCAACACAGGTCAGTGCCATTATTAGGGTAGTCAGGGTGACTCAATTCTGATGCAGCTCCTTTGTGTCATCATCACTTCTCCTTACAGGTCAGCTGTCTAATACATATCCAGAAATGTGAGCCAGCTTTCCTAGTCCACTTTTCTGGATATCCTCCAAGCACCAAGAGACTGTGGATTGTATATGCAGTTCTGGTAAAGTGGAGAAATGTTTCTGCTGCACACATTTAAAGCATACCCTGTGCCTCTATCATACCTGGGCAATTCACAGCTCCTCCCTGAAACACACCCTTAAATGGTAGAAATTGATCAGCATGCAAATTTGCCTTTGTCGAGTGCAAAATATTCACACCTTTATCCAAAGGGATTAAGGCCAATGCAAATGCTGTTGCCAGTTCATGTTAAAATTACACTGCTGGCTAGGATACTGATTGTGACAGAGTGCTAATGCAAGTTCTATATGCATCATCATTTTGTCTATGTCAAAAGAACCCCTGTACTAAGCAGTGTAACAAAGGGCATCAGGTTTTTAGCCACAACACTAAGGAATCATCTCCATCAAGCTACCCCAAAGAGAAGCACTTATTTATGTACTTTTCAAATCAATGCCTCTGTTTGAGCAAACTTTACAGAGTAACAATTTAGAGTAGGAAAAGGCTGTTTTTCTGTCTGCCTGATGAATCCAGTCCAACACCCCAACTTCATAGCACTTTCTTTTGCATTTTATGAGAGAGACACTAAAGTCGAAGTATCCGCCTGTCTCCTTGTTCTGAATAAACTTCTCCTTACTCATTCTGTGCTGAAAGAGTATGCATCAAACAAATATGAAAACGGTGTTGCCCACTACTTGGACTACCCCAAAGAGAAGCACTTTTCATTATGTTGAAGAACTAGTGCTGCCATTTGAAGTGATTTCAGTGTGTCATTTTTTCAGTGTGGGGATGTCTGATAGGGATCCCAGATGAAAATGTCACTGAAATTACCCCAACAAATAGCACTTGCCAAATATCCAACACAGGTCAGTGCCATTATTAGGGTAGTCAGTGTGACTCAATTCTGATGCAGCTCCTTTGTGTCATCATCACTTCTCCTTACAGGTCAGCTGTCTAATACATATCCAGAAATGTGAGCCAGCTTTCCTAGTCCACTTTTCTGGATATCCTCCAAGCACCAAGAGACTGTGGATTGTATATGCAGTTCTGGTAAAGTGGAGAAATGTTTCTGCTGCACACATTTAAAGCATACCCTGTGCCTCTATCATACCTGGGCAATTCACAGCTCCTCCCTGAAACACACCCTTAAATGGTAGAAATTGATCAGCATGCAAATTTGCCTTTGTCGAGTGCAAAATATTCACACCTTTATCCAAAGAAAAAGAGGGATTAAGGCCAATGCAAATGCTGTTGCCAGTTCATGTTAAAATTACACTGCTGGCTAGGATACTGATTGTGACAGAGTGCTAATGCAAGTTCTATATGCATCATCATTTTGTCTATGTCAAAAGAACCCCTGTACTAAGCAGTGTAACAAAGGGCAGCAGGTACTTAGCCACAACACTAAAGAATCATCTCCATCAAGCTACCCCAAAGAGAAGCACTTATTTATGTACTTTTCAAATCAATGCCTCTGTTTGAGCAAACTTTACAGAGCAACAATTTAGAGTAGGAAAAGGCTGTTTTTCTGTCTGCCTGATGAATCCAGTCCAACACCCCAACTTCATAGCACTTTCTTTTGCATTTTATGAGAGAGACACTAAAGTCGAAGTATCCGCCTGTCTCCTTGTTCTGAATAAACTTCTCCTTACTCATTCTGTGCTGAAAGAGTATGCATCAGACAAATATGAAAACGGTGTTGCCCACTACTTGGACTACCCCAAAGAGAAGCACTTTTCATTATGTTGAAGAACTAGTGCTGCCATTTGAAGTGATTTCAGTGTGTCCTTTTTTCAGTGTGGTGATGTCTGATAGGGATCCCAGATGAAAATGTCACTGAAATTACCCCAACAAATAGCACTTGCCAAATATCCAACACAGGTCAGTGCCATTATTAGGGTAGTCAGGGTGACTCAATTCTGATGCAGCTCCTTTGTGTCATCATCACTTCTCCTTACAGGTCAGCTGTCTAATACATATCCAGAAATGTGAGCCAGCTTTCCTAGTCCACTTTTCTGGATATCCTCCAAGCACCAAGAGACTGTGGATTGTATATGCAGTTCTGGTAAAGTGGAGAAATGTTTCTGCTGCACACATTTAAAGCATACCCTGTGCCTCTATCATACCTGGGCAATTCACAGCTCCTCCCTGAAACACACCCTTAAATGGTAGAAATTGATCAGCATGCAAATTTGCCTTTGTCAAGTGCAAAATATTCACACCTTTATCCAAAGAAAAAGAGGGATTAAGGCCAATGCAAATGCTGTTGCCAGTTCATGTTAAAATTACACTGCTGGCTAGGATACTGATTGTGACAGGGTGCTAATGCAAGTTCTATATGCATCATCATTTTGTCTATGTCAAAAGAACCCCTGTACTAAGCAGTGTAACAAAGGGCATCAGGTTTTTAGCCACAACACTAAGGAATCATCTCCATCAAGCTACCCCAAAGAGAAGCACTTATTTATGTACTTTTCAAATCAATGCCTCTGTTTGAGCAAACTTTACAGAGCAACAATTTAGAGTAGGAAAAGGCTGTTTTTCTGTCTGCCTGATGAATCCAGTCCAACACCCCAACTTCATAGCACTTTCTTTTGCATTTTATGAGAGAGACACTAAAGTCGAAGTATCCGCCTGTCTCCTTGTTCTGAATAAACTTCTCCTTACTCATTCTGTGCTGAAAGAGTATGCATCAGACAAATATGAAAACGGTGTTGCCCACTACTTGGACTACCCCAAAGAGAAGCACTTTTCATTATGTTGAAGAACTAGTGCTGCCATTTGAAGTGATTTCAGTGTGTCATTTTTTCAGTGTGGGGATGTCTGATAGGGATCCCAGATGAAAATGTCACTGAAATTACCCCAACAAATAGCACTTGCCAAATATCCAACACAGGTCAGTGCCATTATTAGGGTAGTCAGGGTGACTCAATTCTGATGCAGCTCCTTTGTGTCATCATCACTTCTCCTTACAGGTCAGCTGTCTAATACATATCCAGAAATGTGAGCCAGCTTTCCTAGTCCACTTTTCTGGATATCCTCCAAGCACCAAGAGACTGTGGATTGTATATGCAGTTCTGGTAAAGTGGAGAAATGTTTCTGCTGCACACATTTAAAGCATACCCTGTGCCTCTATCATACCTGGGCAATTCACAGCTCCTCCCTGAAACACACCCTTAAATGGTAGAAATTGATCAGCATGCAAATTTGCCTTTGTCGAGTGCAAAATATTCACACCTTTATCCAAAGAAAAAGAGGGATTAAGGCCAATGCAAATGCTGTTGCCAGTTCATGTTAAAATTACACTGCTGGCTAGGATACTGATTGTGACAGAGTGCTAATGCAAGTTCTATATGCATCATCATTTTGTCTATGTCAAAAGAACCCCTGTACTAAGCAGTGTAACAAACGGCAGCAGGTTTTTAGCCACAACACTAAGGAATCATCTCCATCAAGCTACCCCAAAGAGAAGCACTTATTTATGTACTTTTCAAATCAATGCCTCTGTTTGAGCAAACTTTACAGAGTAACAATTTAGAGTAGGAAAAGGCTGTTTTTCTGTCTGCCTGATGAATCCAGTCCAACACCCCAACTTCATAGCACTTTCTTTTGCATTTTATGAGAGAGACACTAAAGTCGAAGTATCCGTCTGTCTCCTTGTTCTGAATAAACTTCTCCTTACTCATTCTGTGCTGAAAGAGTATGCATCAAACAAATATGAAAACGGTGTTGCCCACTGCTTGGACTACCCCAAAGAGAAGCACTTTTCATTATGTTGAAGAACTAGTGCTGCCATTTGAAGTGATTTCAGTGTGTCATTTTTCAGTGTGGGATGTCTGATAGTGATCCCAGATGAAAATGTCACGGAAATTACCCCAACAAATAGCACTTGCCACATATCCAACACAGGTCAGTGCCATTATTAGGGTAGTCAGGGTGACTCAATTCTGATGCAGCTCCTTTGTGTCATCATCACTTCTCCTTACAGGTCAGCTGTCTAATACATATCCAGAAATGTGACTAGGAAAGCTTTCCTAGTCCACTTTTCTGGATATCCTCCAAGCACCAAGAGACTGTGGATTGTATATGCAGTTCTGGTAAAGTGGAGAAATGTTTCTGCTGCACACATTTAAAGCATACCCTGTGCCTCTATCATACCTGGGCAATTCACAGCTCCTCCCTGAAACACACCCTTAAATGGTAGAAATTGATCAGCATGCAAATTTGCCTTTGTCGAGTGCAAAATATTCACACCTTTATCCAAAGAAAAAGAGGGATTAAGGCCAATGCAAATGCTGTTGCCAGTTCATGTTAAAATTACACTGCTGGCTAGGATACTGATTGTGACAGAGTGCTAATGCAAGTTCTATATGCATCATCATTTTGTCTATGTCAAAAGAACCCCTGTACTAAGCAGTGTAACAAAGGGCATCAGGTTTTAGCCACAACACTAAGGAATCATCTCCATCAAGCTACCCCAAAGAGAAGCACTTATTTATGTACTTTTCAAATCAATGCCTCTGTTTGAGCAAACTTTACAGAGCAACAATTTAGAGTAGGAAAAGGCTGTTTTTCTGTCTGCCTGATGAATCCAGTCCAACACCCCAACTTCATAGCACTTTCTTTTGCATTTTATGAGAGAGACACTAAAGTCGAAGTATCCGCCTGTCTCCTTGTTCTGAATAAACTTCTCCTTACTCATTCTGTGCTGAAAGAGTATGCATCAAACAAATATGAAAACGGTGTTGCCCACTACATTGACTACACCAAAGAGAAGCAAATTTGATTATGTTGAAGAAGTAGTGCTGCCTTGTGCAGTGATTTCAGTGTGTCATTTTTTCAGTGTGGGATGTCTGATAGTGATCCCAGATGAAAATGTCACTGAAAATACACCAACAAATAGCACTTGCCAAATATACAAAAAATGTCAGTGCCATTATTAGGTAGTCAGGGTGACTCAATTCTGATGCAGCTCCTTTGTGTCATCATCACTTCTCCTTACAGGTCAGCTGTCTAATACATATCCAGAAATGTGAGCCAGCTTTCCTAGTCCACTTTTCTGGATATCCTCCAAGCACCAAGAGACTGTGGATTGTATATGCAGTTCTGGTAAAGTGGAGAAATGTTTCTGCTGCACACATTTAAAGCATACCCTGTGCCTCTATCATACCTGGGCAATTCACAGCTCCTCCCTGAAACACACCCTTAAATGGTAGAAATTGATCAGCATGCAAATTTGCCTTTGTCGAGTGCAAAATATTCACACCTTTATCCAAAGAAAAAGAGGGATTAAGGCCAATGCAAATGCTGTTGCCAGTTCATGTTAAAATTACACTGCTGGCTAGGATACTGATTGTGACAGAGTGCTAATGCAAGTTCTATATGCATCATCATTTTGTCTATGTCAAAAGAACCCCTGTACTAAGCAGTGTAACAAATGGCATCAGGTTTTTAGCCACAACACTAAGGAATCATCTCCATCAAGCTACCCCAAAGAGAAGCACTTATTTATGTACTTTTCAAATCAATGCCTCTGTTTGAGCAAACTTTACAGAGTAACAATTTAGAGTAGGAAAAGGCTGTTTTTCTGTCTGCCTGATGAATCCAGTCCAACACCCCAACTTCATAGCACTTTCTTTTGCATTTTATGAGAGAGACACTAAAGTCGAAGTATCCGCCTGTCTCCTTGTTCTGAATAAACTTCTCCTTACTCATTCTGTGCTGAAAGAGTATGCATCAAACAAATATGAAAACGGTGTTGCCCACTACTTGGACTACCCCAAAGAGAAGCACTTTTCATTATGTTGAAGAACTAGTGCTGCCATTTGAAGTGATTTCAGTGTGTCCTTTTTTCAGTGTGGGGATGTCTGATAGGGATCCCAGATGAAAATGTCACTGAAATTACCCCAACAAATAGCACTTGCCAAATATCCAACACAGGTCAGTGCCATTATTAGGGTAGTCAGGGTGACTCAATTCTGATGCAGCTCCTTTGTGTCATCATCACTTCTCCTTACAGGTCAGCTGTCTAATACATATCCAGAAATGTGAGCCAGCTTTCCTAGTCCACTTTTCTGGATATCCTCCAAGCACCAAGAGACTGTGGATTGTATATGCAGTTCTGGTAAAGTGGAGAAATGTTTCTGCTGCACACATTTAAAGCATACCCTGTGCCTCTATCATACCTGGGCAATTCACAGCTCCTCCCTGAAACACACCCTTAAATGGTAGAAATTGATCAGCATGCAAATTTGCCTTTGTCGAGTGCAAAATATTCACACCTTTATCCAAAGAAAAAGAGGGATTAAGGCCAATGCAAATGCTGTTGCCAGTTCATGTTAAAATTACACTGCTGGCTAGGATACTGATTGTGACAGAGTGCTAATGCAAGTTCTATATGCATCATCATTTTGTCTATGTCAAAAGAACCCCTGTACTAAGCAGTGTAACAAAGGGCATCAGGTTTTTAGCCACAACACTAAGGAATCATCTCCATCAAGCTACCCCAAAGAGAAGCACTTATTTATGTACTTTTCAAATCAATGCCTCTGTTTGAGCAAACTTTACAGAGTAACAATTTAGAGTAGGAAAAGGCTGTTTTTCTGTCTGCCTGATGAATCCAGTCCAACACCCCAACTTCATAGCACTTTCTTTTGCATTTTATGAGAGAGACACTAAAGTCGAAGTATCCGCCTGTCTCCTTGTTCTGAATAAACTTCTCCTTACTCATTCTGTGCTGAAAGAGTATGCATCAGACAAATATGAAAACGGTGTTGCCCACTACTTGGACTACCCCAAAGAGAAGCACTTTTCATTATGTTGAAGAACTAGTGCTGCCATTTGAAGTGATTTCAGTGTGTCCTTTTTTCAGTGTGGTGATGTCTGATAGGGATCCCAGATGAAAATGTCACTGAAATTACCCCAACAAATAGCACTTGCCAAATATCCAACACAGGTCAGTGCCATTATTAGGGTAGTCAGTGTGACTCAATTCTGATGCAGCTCATTTGTGTCATCATCACTTCTCCTTACAGGTCAGCTGTCTAATACATATCCAGAAATGTGAGCCAGCTTTCCTAGCAGTGTAACAAAGGGCACAAAGAGACACTTTTCTGGATATCCTCCAAGCACCAAGAGACTGTGGATTGTATATGCAGTTCTGGTAAAGTGGAGAAATGTTTCTGCTGCACACATTTAAAGCATAGCCTGTGCCTCTATCATACCTGGGCAATTCACAGCTCCTCCCTGAAACACACCCTTAAATGGTAGAAATTGATCAGCATGCAAATTTGCCTTTGTCGAGTGCAAAATATTCACACCTTTATCCAAAGAAAAAGAGGGATTAAGGCCAATGCAAATGCTGTTGCCAGTTCATGTTAAAATTACACTGCTGGCTAGGATACTGATTGTGACAGAGTGCTAATGCAAGTTCTATATGCATCATCATTTTGTCTATGTCAAAAGAACCCCTGTACTAAGCAGTGTAACAAAGGGCATCAGGTTTTTAGCCACAACACTAAGGAATCATCTCCATCAAGCTACCCCAAAGAGAAGCACTTATTTATGTACTTTTCAAATCAATGCCTCTGTTTGAGCAAACTTTACAGAGCAACAATTTAGAGTAGGAAAAGACTGTTTTTCTGTCTGCCTGATGAATCCAGTCCAACACCCCAACTTCATAGCACTTTCTTTTGCATTTTATGAGAGAGACACTAAAGTCGAAGTATCCGCCTGTCTCCTTGTTCTGAATAAACTTCTCCTTACTCATTCTGTGCTGAAAGAGTATGCATCAGACAAATATGAAAACGGTGTTGCCCACTACTTGGACTACCCCAAAGAGAAGCACTTTTCATTATGTTGAAGAACTAGTGCTGCCATTTGAAGTGATTTCAGTGTGTCATTTTTTCAGTGTGGGGATGTCTGATAGTGATCCCAGATGAAAATGTCACTGAAATTACCCCAACAAATAGCACTTGCCAAATATCCAACACAGGTCAGTGCCATTATTAGGTAGTCAGGTGACTCACCCTGATGCAGCTCCTTTGTGTCATCATCACTTCTCCTTACAGGTCAGCTGTCTAATACATATCCAGAAATGTGAGCCAGCTTTCCTAGTCCACTTTTCTGGATATCCTCCAAGCACCAAGAGACTGTGGATTGTATATGCAGTTCTGGTAAAGTGGAGAAATGTTTCTGCTGCACACATTTAAAGCATACCCTGTGCCTCTATCATACCTGGGCAATTCACAGCTCCTCCCTGAAACACACCCTTAAATGGTAGAAATTGATCAGCATGCAAATTTGCCTTTGTCGAGTGCAAAATATTCACACCTTTATCCAAAGAAACAGAGTGATTAAGGCCAATGCAAATGCTGTTGCCAGTTCATGTTAAAATTACACTGCTGGCTAGGATACTGATTGTGACAGAGTGCTAATGCAAGTTCTATATGCATCATCATTTTGTCTATGTCAAAAGAACCCCTGTACTAAGCAGTGTAACAAAGGGCATCAGGTTTTTAGCCACAACACTAAAGAATCATCTCCATCAAGCTACCCCAAAGAGAAGCACTTATTTATGTACTTTTCAAATCAATGCCTCTGTTTGAGCAAACTTTACAGAGCAACAATTTAGAGTAGGAAAAGACTGTTTTCTGTCTGCCTGATGAATCCAGTCCAACACCCCAACTTCATAGCACTTTCTTTTGCATTTTATGAGAGAGACACTGAAGTCAAGGTATCCGCCTGTCTCCTTGTTCTGAATAAACTTCTCTTGACTCATTCTGTGCTGAAAGAGTATGCATCAGACAAATATGAAAACGGTGTTGCCCACTACTATGACTACCCCAAAGAGAAGCACTTTTCATTGTATTGGAGAAACAGTGCTACCATTTGAAGTGATCTCAGTGTGTTATTTTTTCAGTGTGGGGATGTCTGATAGGGATCCCAGATGAAAATGTCACTGAAACTACCCCAACAAATAGCACTTGCCAAATATTCAACACAGGTCAGTGCCATTGTTAGAGTAATGAATGTGACTCAGTTCTGTTGCAGGTCCTTTGTGTCATCATCGCTTTCCCTCAGATCAGCTGTCTACTACATACCCAAAGATGTGAGCCAGCTGTCCTAGTCCACTTTTCTGGATATCCTCCAAGCACCAAGAGACTGTAGATTGTATATGCAGTTCTGGTGAAGTGGAGAAATGGTTCTGCTGCACACATTTAAAGCATACCCTGTGCCTCTATCATACCTGGGCAATTCACAGCTCCTCCCTGAAACACACCTGAATGGTAGAAATTGATCAGCATGCAAATTTGCCTTTGTCGAGTGCAAAATATTCACACCTTTATCCAAAGAAAAAGAGGGATTAAGGCCAATCTAAATGTTGCCAGTTCATGTTAAAATTACACTGCTGGCTAGGATACTGATTGTGACAGAATGCTAATGCAAGTTCTATATGCATCATCATTTTGTCTATGTCAAAAGAACCCTGTATAAGCAGTGTAACAAACGGCAGCAGGTTTTTAGCCACAACACTAAGGAATCATCTCCATCAAGCTACCCCAAAGAAAGCACTTATTTATGTACTTTTCAAATCAATGCCTCTGTTTGAGCAAACTTTACAGAGTAACAATTTAGAGTAGGAAAAGGCTGTTTTTCTGTCTGCCTGATGAATCCAGTCCAACACCCCAACTTCATAGCACTTTCTTTTGCATTTTATGAGAGAGACACTAAAGTCGAGTATCCGTCTGTCTCCTTGTTCTGAATAAACTTCTCCTTACTCATTCTGTGCTGAAAGAGTATGCATCAAACAAATATGAAAACGGTGTTGCCCACTGCTTGACACCCCAAAGAAAAGCACTTTTCATCATGTTGAAGAACTAGTGCTGCCATTTGAAGTGATTTCAGTGTGTCATTTTTCAGTTTGGGATGTGCTGATAGTGAATCCCAGACGACAATGTCACTTGAAACTACCCCAACAAATAGCACTTGCCAACTCTACAAAACAGGACAGTGCCATTGTTAGGGTAGTCAGTGTGACAGAATTCTGATGCAAGTTCCTTTGTGTCATCATCACTTCTCCTTACAGGTCAGCTGTCTAATACATATCCAGAAATGTGACTAACCAGCTCCTTAGTCCACTTTCTGGATATCCTCCAAGCTACCAAGAGACTGTGGATTGTATATGCAGTTCTGGTCAAGTGGAGAAATGTTTCTGCTGCACACATTTAAAGCAAACCCTGTGCCTCTATCATACCTGATGAATTCACAGCTCCCCCTGAAACACACCCTTAAATGGTAGAAATTGATCAGCATGCAAATTTGCCTTTGTCAGTGCAAAATATTCACACCTTTATCCAAGAAAAAGAGGATTAAGGCCAATGCAAATGCTGTTGCCAGTTCATGTTAACATTACACTGCTGGCTAGATACTGATTGTGACAGAGTGCTAATGCAAGTTCTATATGCATCATCATTTTGTCTATGTCAAAAGAACCCCTGTACTAAGCAGTGTAACAAAGGGCATCAGGTTTTTAGCCACAACACTAAGGAATCATCTCCATCAAGCTACCCCAAAGAGAAGCACTTATTTATGTACTTTTCAAATCAATGCCTCTGTTTGAGCAAACTTACAGAGCAACAATTTAGAGTAGGGAAAAGGCTGTTTTTCTGTCTGCCTGATGAATCCAGTCCAACACCCCAACTTCATAGCACTTTCTTTTGCATTTTATGAGAGAGACACTAAAGTCGAAGTATCCGCCTGTCTCCTTGTTCTGAATAAACTTCTCCTTACTCATTCTGTGCTGAAAGAGTATGCAGCAAACAAATATGAAACGGTGTTGCCCACTACTTGGACTACCCCAAAGAGAAGCACTTTTCATTATGTTGAAGAACTAGTGCTGCCATTTGAAGTGATTTCAGTGTGTCCTTTTTTCAGTGTGGTGATGTCTGATAGGGATCCCAGATGAAAATGTCACTGAAATTACCCCAACAAATAGCACTTGCCAAATATCCAACACAGGTCAGTGCCATTATTAGGGTAGTCAGTGTGACTCAATTCTGATGCAGCTCCTTTGTGTCATCATCACTTCTCCTTACAGGTCAGCTGTCTAATACATATCCAGAAATGTGAGCCAGCTTTCCTAGTCCACTTTTCTGGATATCCTCCAAGCACCAAGAGACTGTGGATTGTATATGCAGTTCTGGTAAAGTGGAGAAATGTTTCTGCTGCACACATTTAAAGCATAGCCTGTGCCTCTATCATACCTGGGCAATTCACAGCTCCTCCCTGAAACACACCCTTAAATGGTAGAAATTGATCAGCATGCAAATTTGCCTTTGTCGAGTGCAAAATATTCACACCTTTATCCAAAGAAAAAGAGGGATTAAGGCCAATGCAAATGCTGTTGCCAGTTCATGTTAAAATTACACTGCTGGCTAGGATACTGATTGTGACAGAGTGCTAATGCAAGTTCTATATGCATCATCATTTTGTCTATGTCAAAAGAACCCCTGTACTAAGCAGTGTAACAAAGGGCATCAGGTTTTTAGCCACAACACTAAGGAATCATCTCCATCAAGCTACCCCAAAGAGAAGCACTTATTTATGTACTTTTCAAATCAATGCCTCTGTTTGAGCAAACTTTACAGAGTAACAATTTAGAGTAGGAAAAGGCTGTTTTTCTGTCTGCCTGATGAATCCAGTCCAACACCCCAACTTCATAGCACTTTCTTTTGCATTTTATGAGAGAGACACTAAAGTCGAAGTATCCGCCTGTCTCCTTGTTCTGAATAAACTTCTCCTTACTCATTCTGTGCTGAAAGAGTATGCATCAGACAAATATGAAAACGGTGTTGCCCACTACTTGGACTACCCAACACTTTTCATTAATTTGAAGAACTAGTGCAGCCAATTAAAGTTATTTCAGTGTGTCATTTTTCAGTGTGGGGATGTCTGATAGTGATCCCAGATGAAAATGTCACTGAAAATGGTAGCA
>JAIFZK010000082.1:0-22500 GCA_027481765.1 Tenualosa thibaudeaui
TCGCTTCGGCCCCGTCCAGCGGTCGCCTCCTTCGCCCATGAAACTGTTTTTTAATGTATTTTTGAAATGATTTAGTCACCCGTGGCAGGCGGGTGACAGGCGTGCAGCTCCCACCGAGATCTGGGGAGGTTTAAGAATACTATTGTAAGAAGAAGCACTCGCTTACGGCCATACCACGCTGAGCACGCCCGATCTCGTCCGATCTCGGAAGCTAAGCAGCGTCGGGCCTGGTTAGTACTTGGATGGGAGACCGCCTGGGAATACCAGGTGCTGTAAGCTTTTCCTTTTCGGCCCCCCGGTGTCCGCAGCGGTCGCCCTCCTTCGCCCATGAAACTGTGTTTTTTTTTTATGTATTTTTGAAATGATTTAGTCACCCGTGGCAGGCGGGTGACAGGCGTGCAGCTCCCACCGAGATCTGGGGAGTTTTAAGAATACTATTGTAAGAAGAAGCACTCGCTTACGGCCATACCACGCTGAGCACGCCCGATCTCGTCCGATCTCGGAAGCTAAGCAGCGTCGGGCCTGGTTAGTACTTGGATGGGAGACCGCCTGGGAATACCAGGTGCTGTAAGCTTTTCTGTCTCGCTCTCCTAGTGTCCCTCCCCCTGCTGGCCAAAGCAATGAAGTGGCAGATGTGTTAAACTTGGATGATGTTTTTTTGTCTTGTACACTTTTTCACTTGCCTGTTCACACTGTGCCCGAGAGTGAATTTGTCACTGCTGCATTTCACTGTTATTTTTTTTTTCTTCTCTCTTTCTTTTTAAAAATTCATTCATGTATTTTTATGAATGCTATCCCTAAGCCAGTGAGGATCTTATCTGTCCATATAGGAACTTTGATGAAGCCTTTGTCTCATGCCTGCAGTCTGAACCCCGTTTAAGCACCGCGTTAAAAGCCCCAGCAGGAGCCGGCCTATTTGCTACTGTACTTTCCCAGCATGCTTTGTGGCATTTCTGTGAATTTAAAGACACACTTTCTGCTTGCAGTCAAAGGCTCTTTTAGAAAAAATCTAGGTCATACGTCCATAACTTTACCCCTTCCGTTCAGGAAAACATTACTTTCAACATGTGTGCGTGTGTCGTCAATTCTACTTTCAACTCTCACGGTGACCTGTTGCGCTGGCATGCCTATCGGAAGTCAAGCTTGAGGCTGTCAGAACGCTCATGGTTCTCTTCATCTCGTATAAATCTTTCGCCTTTTACTAAAGATTTCCGTGGAGAGGATCACTATGAGTTGGTATGAATTTTTTGATGCCTCACCTCATGGTGAGGTCCCTCGATGTGTGAAAAAGAATTTGTGCTTGTGCGTGCTGACGTGGCCTCTCTTGCCGCCTGGGCTGACATAGTTTGTCACGCGGTCCCGAGACCTGATTTGGATTGTCTATTGTCTTTGTGTTCTTTGTTTTGAAACCGCTCTTAAGGATGCCCACATGATGAAAAAACTTTCTTTTGTGTGGTGTAAATCTCTGATGGATTTATTCCTTTATTGATTGACTGGTTAGTGCTTGGATGGGAGATCGCCTGGGAATACCAGGTGCTGTAAGCTTTTCCTTTTCGGCCCCCCGGTGTCCGCAGCGGTCGCCCTCCTTCGCCCATGAAACTGTGTTTTTTTTTTAATGTATTTTTGAAATGATTTAGTCACCCGTGGCAGGCGGGTGACAGGCGTGCAGCTCCCACCGAGATCTGGGGAGGTTTAAGAATACTATTGTAAGAAGAAGCACTCGCTTACGGCCATACCACGCTGAGCACGCCCGATCTCGTCCGATCTCGGAAGCTAAGCAGCGTCGGGCCTGGTTAGTACTTGGATGGGAGACCGCCTGGGAATACCAGGTGCTGTAAGCTTTTCCTTTTCGGCCCCCCGGTGTCCGCAGCGGTCGCCCTCCTTCCGCCATGAAACTTTTTTTTTAATGTTTTTTTGAAATGATTTAGTCACCCGTGGCAGGCAGGTGACAGGCGTGCAGCTCCCACCGAGATCTGGGGAGTTTTAAGAATACTATTGTAAGAAAAAGCACTCGCTTACGGCCATACCACGCTGAGCACGCCCGATCTCGTCCGATCTCGGAACCAGCGTCGGGCCTGGTTAGTACTTGGATGGGAGACCGCCTGGGAATACCAGGTGCTGTAAGCTTTTCCTTTTCGGCCCCCCGGTGTCCGCAGCGGTCGCCCTCCTTCGCCCATGAAACTGTGTTTTTTTTTTATGTATTTTTGAAATGATTTAGTCACCCGTGGCAGGCGGGTGACAGGCGTGCAGCTCCCACCGAGATCTGGGAGTTTTAAGAATACTATTGTAAGAAGAAGCACTCGCTAACGGCCATACCACGCTGAGCACGCCCGATCTCGTCCGATCTCGGAAGCTAAGCAGCGTCGGGCCTGGTTAGTACTTGGATGGGAGACCGCCTGGGAATACCAGGTGCTGTAAGCTTTTCCTTTCGGCCCCCGGTGTCCGCAGCGGTCGCCCTCCTTCGCCATGAAACTTTTTTTTTAATTTTTTTGAACTGATTTAGTCACCCGTGGCAGGCGGGTGACAGGCGTGCAGCTCCCACCGAGATCTGGGGAGTTTTAAGAATACTATTGTAAGAAGAAGCACTTCGCTACGGCCATACAACGCTGAGCACGCCCGATCTCGTCCGATCTCTGAAGATAAGCAGCGTCGGGCCTGGTTAGTACTTGGATGGGAGACCGCCTGGGAATACCAGGTGCTGTAAGCTTTTCCTTTTCGGCCCCCCGGTGTCCGCAGCGGTCGCCCTCCTTCGCCCATGAAACTGTGTTTTTTTTTTTTGTATGTTTTTTTGAAATGATTTAGTCACCCGTGGCAGGCGGGTGACAGGCGTGCAGCTCCCACCGAGATCTGGGGAGTTTTAAGAATACTATTGTAAGAAGAAGCACTCGCTAACGGCCATACCACGCTGAGCACGCCCGATCTCGTCCGATCTCGGAAGCTAAGCAGCGTCGGGCCTGGTTAGTACTTGGATGGGAGACCGCCTGGGAATACCAGGTGCTGTAAGCTATACCGTGGAGTCCCCCCGGTGTCCGCAGCGGTCGCCCTCCTTCGCCCATGAAACTGTGTTTTTTTTTTATGTATTTTTGAAATGATTTAGTCACCCGTGGCAGGCGGGTGACAGGCGTGCAGCTCCCACCGAGATCTGGGGAGTTTTAAGAATACTATTGTAAGAAGAAGCACTCGCTTACGGCCATACCACGCTGAGCACGCCCGATCTCGTCCGATCTCGGAAGCTAAGCAGCGTCGGGCCTGGTTAGTACTTGGATGGGAGACCGCCTGGGAATACCAGGTGCTGTAAGCTTTTCTGTCTCGCTCTCCTAGTGTCCCTCCCCCTGCTGGCCAAAGCAATGAAGTGGCAGATGTGTTAAACTTGGATGATGTTTTTTTGTCTTGTACACTTTTTCACTTGCCTGTTCACACTGTGCCCGAGAGTGAATTTGTCACTGCTGCATTTCACTGTTATTTTTTTTTTCTTCTCTTTTAAAAATTCATTCATGTATTTTTATGAATGCTATCCCTAAGCCAGTGAGGATCTTATCTGTCCATATAGGAACTTTGATGAAGCCTTTGTCTCATGCCTGCAGTCTGAACCCCGTTTAAGCACCGCATTAAAAGCCCCAGCAGGAGCCGGCCTATTTGCTACTGTACTTTCCCAGCATGCTTTGTGGCATTTCTGTGAATTTAAAGACACACTTTCTGCTTGCAGTCAAAGGCTCTTTAGAAAAATCTAGGTCATACGCCCATAACTTTACCCTTCCGCTCAGGAAAACATTACTTTCAACATGTGCGTGTGTCGTCAATTCTACTTTCAACTCTCACGGTGACCTGTTGCGCTGGCATGCCTATCGGAAGTCAAGCTTGAGGCTGTCATAACGCTCATGTTTCTCTTCATCTCGTATAAATCTTTCGCCTTTTACTAAAGATTTCCGTGGAGAGGATCACTATGAGTTGGTATGAATTTTTTGATGCCTCACCTCATGGTGAGGTCCCTCGATGTGTGAAAAAGAATTTGTGCTTGTGCGTGCTGACGTGGCCTCTCTTGCCGCCTGGGCTGACATAGTTTGGCACGCGGGCCCGAGACCTGATTTGGATGGTCTCTTGTCTTTGTGTTCTTTGTTTTGAAACCGCTCTAAGGATGCCCACATGATGAAAAACTTTCTTTTGTGTGGTGTAAATCTCTGATGGATTTATTCCTTTATTGATTGACTGGTTAGTGCTTGGATGGGAGATCGCCTGGGAATACCAGGTGCTGTAAGCTTTTCCTTTCGCCCCCGGTGTCCGCAGCGGTCGCCTCCTTCGCCCATGAAACTGTGTTTTTTTATGTATTTATGAAATGATTTAGTCACCCGTGGCAGGCGGGTGACAGGCGTGCAGCTCCCAACGAGATAAGGGGAGGTTTAAGATTACTAATGTAAGAAGAAGCACACGCTACGGCCATACCACGCTGAGCACGCCCGATCTCGTCCGATCTCGGAAGCTAAGCAGCGTCGGGCCTGGTTAGTACTTGGATGGGAGACCGCCTGGGAATACCAGGTGCTGTAAGCTTTTCCTTTTCGGCCCCCCGGTGTCCGCAACGGTCGCCCTCCTTCGCCCATGAAACTGTGTTTTTTTTTTTAATGTTTTTTTTAAATGATTTAGTCACCCGTGGCAGGCGGGTGACAGGCGTGCAGCTCCCACCGAGATCTGGGGAGTTTTAAGAATACTATTGTAAGAAGAAGCACTCGCTTACGGCCATACCACGCTGAGCACGCCCGATCTCGTCCGATCTCAGAAGCTAAGCAGCGCGGGCCTGGTTAGTACTTGGATGGGAGACCGCCTGGGAATACCAGGTGCTGTAAGCTTTTCTGTCTCGCTCTCCTAGTGTCCCTCCCCCTGCTGGCCAAAGCAATGAAGTGGCAGATGTGTTAAACTTGGATGATGTTTTTTTGTCTTGTACACTTTTTCACTTGCCTGTTCACACTGTGCCCGAGAGTGAATTTGTCACTGCTGCATTTCACTGTTATTTTTTTTTTCTTCTCTTTCTTTTAAAAATTCATTCATGTATTTTTATGAATGCTATCCCTAAGCAATTGCGGATCTTATCTGTCCATGTAGGAACTTTGATGAAGCCTTTGTCTCATGCCTGCAGTCTGAACCCCGCTTAAGCACCGCTAAAAGCCCCAGCAGGAGCCGGCCTATTTGTTACTGTACTTTCCCAGCATGCTTTGTGGCATTTCTGTGAATTTAAAGACACACTTTCTGCTTGCAGTCAAAGGCTCTTTAGAAAAATCTAGGTCATACGCCCATAACTTTACCCCTTCCGTTCAGGAAAACATTACTTTCAACATGTGTGCGTGTGTCGTCAATTCTACTTTCAACTCTCACGGTGACCTGTTGCGCTGGCATGCCTATCGGAAGTCAAGCTTGAGGCTGTCAGAACGCTCATGGTTCTCTTCATCTCGTATAAATCTTTCGCCTTTTACTAAAGATTTCCGTGGAGAGGATCACTATGAGTTGGTATGAATTTTTTGATGCCTCACCTCATGGTGAGGTCCCTCGATGTGTGAAAAAGAATTTGTGCTTGTGCGTGCTGACGTGGCCTCTCTTGCCGCCTGGGCTGACATAGTTTGGCACGCGGGCCCGAGACCTGATTTGGATGGTCTCTTGTCTTTGTGTTCTTTGTTTTGAAACCGCTCTTAAGGATGCCCACATGATGAAAAAACTAACTTTTGTGTGGTGTAAATCTCTGATGGATATATTCGTTTATGGATTGACTGGTTAGTGCTTGATGGGAGAACTCCTGGCAATACCAGGTTCTGTAAGCTTTTCCTTTCGCCCCGGTGTCCGCAGCGGTCGCCTCCTTCGCCAAGAAACTGTGTTCTTTTTTTAATGTATTTTTGAAATGATTTAGTCACCCGTGGCAGGCGGGTGACAGGCGTGCAGCTCCCACCGAGATCTGGGGAGGTTTAAGAATACTATTGTAAGAAGGAGCACTCGCTTACGGCCATACCACGCTGAGCACGCCCGATCTCGTCTGATCTCGGAAGCTAAGCAGCGTCGGGCCTGGTTTGTACTTGGATGGGAGACCGCCTGGGAATACCAGGTGCTGTAAGCTTTCCTTCGCCCCCGTGTCCGCAGCGGTCGCCTCCTTCGCCATGAAACTGTTTTTTTGTGTTTTTTTGAAATGATTTAGTCACCCGTGGCAGGCAGGTGACAGGCGTGCAGCTCCACCGAGATCTGGGAGTTTTAAGAATACTATTGTAAGAAAGCACTCACTACGGCCATACCACGCTGAGCACGCCCGATCTCGTCCGATCTCGGAAGCTAAGCAGCGTCGGGCCTGGTTAGTACTTGGATGAGACCGCCTGGGAATACCAGGTGCTGTAAGCTTTTCCTTTCGGCCCCCGTGTCCATGCGGTCGCCCTCCTTCGCCCATGAAACTGTGTTTTTTATGTTTTTTGAAATGATTTAGTCACCCGTGGCAGGCGGGTGACAGGGCAGCTCCCACCGAGATCTGGGAGGTTTAAGAATACTATTGTAAGAAGAGGCACTCGCCACGGCCATACCACGCTGAGCACGCCCGATCTCGTCCGATCTCGGAAGCTAAGCAGCGTCGGGCCTGGTTAGTACTTGGATGGGAGACCGCCTGGGAATACCAGGTGCTGTAAGCTTTTCCATTTCGGCCCCCCGGTGTCCGCAGCGTCGCCTCCTTCGCCATGAAACTTTTTTTTTGTTTTTTGAAATGATTTAGTCACCCTGGCAGGCGGGTGAAAGGCGTTGCTCCCACCGAGATCTGGGAGTTTTAAGAATACTATTGTAAGAAGAAGCACTTAGGCCATACCACGCTGAGCACGCCCGATCTCGTCCATCTCGAAGCTAAGCAGCGTCGGGCCTGGTTAGTACTTGGATGGGAGACCGCCTGGGAATACCAGGTGCTGTAAGCTTTTCCTTCGCCCCTGGTGTCCGCAGCGGTCGCCTCCTTCGCCCATGAAACTGTGTTTTTTTTTTTATTTTTTTGAAATGTTTTAGTAACCCGTGGCAGGCGGGTTAAAGGCGTGCAGCTCCCACCGAGATCTGGGAGTTTAAGAATACTATTGTAAGAAGAAGCACTCGCTACGGCCATACCACGCTGAGCACGCCTGATCTCGTCCGATCTCGAAGCTAAGCAGCTCGGGCCTGGTTAGTACTTGGATGGGAGACCGCCTGGGAATACCAGGTGCTGTAAGCTTTTCCTTCTGCCCCCGGTGTCCGCAGCGGTCGCCCTCCTTCGCCCATGAAACTGTGTTTTTTTTTTTTATGTTTTTTTGAAATGATTTAGTCACCCGTGGCAGGCGGGTGACAGGCGTGCAGCTCCCACCGAGATCTGGGGAGTTTTAAGAATACTATTGTAAGAAGAAGCACTCGCTTACGGCCATACCACGCTGAGCACGCCCGATCTCGTCCGATCTCGGAAGCTAAGCAGCGTCGGGCCTGGTTAGTACTTGGATGGGAGACCGCCTGGGAATACCAGGTGCTGTAAGCTTTTCTGTCTCGCTCTCCTAGTGTCCCTCCCCCTGCTGGCCAAAGCAATGAAGTGGCAGATGTGTTAAACTTGGATGATGTTTTTTTGTCTTGTACACTTTTTCACTTGCCTGTTCACACTGTGCCCGAGAGTGAATTTGTCACTGCTGCATTTCACTGTTATTTTTTTTTTCTTCTCTCTTTCTTTTTAAAAATTCATTCATGTATTTTTATGAATGCTATCCCTAAGCCAGTGAGGATCTTATCTGTCCATATAGGAACTTTGATGTAGCCTTTGTCTCTTGCCTGCAGTCTGAACCCGCTTAAGCACCGCTAAAAGCCCCAGCAGGAGCCGGCCTATTTGCTACTGTACTTTCCCAGCATGCTTTGTGGCATTTCTGTGAATTTAAAGACACACTTTCTGCTTGCAGTCAAAGGCTCTTTTAGAAAAAATCTAGGTCATACGTCCATAACTTTACCACATCCGTTCAGGAAAACATTACTTTCAACATGTGTGCATGTCGTCAATTCTACTTTCAACTCTCACGGTGGCCTGTTGCGCTGGCATGCCTATCGGAAGTCAAGCTTGAGGCTGTCAGAACGCCATGGTTCTCTTCATCTCGTATAAATCTTTCGCTTTACTAAAGATTTCCGTGGAGAGGATCAATATGAGTTGGTATGAATGTTTTGATGCCTCACCTCATGGTGAGGTTCCTCGATGTGTGAAAAAGAATTTGTGCTTGTGCGTGCTGACGTGGCCTCTCTTGCCGCCTGGGCTGACATAGTTTGGCACGCGGGCCCGAGACCTGATTTGGATGGTCTCTTGTCTTTGTGTTCTTTGTTTTGAAACCGCTCTTAAGGATGCCCACATGATGAAAAAACTTTCTTTTGTGTGGTGTAAATCTCTGATGGATTTATTCCTTTATTGATTGACTGGTTAGTGCTTGGATGGGAGATCGCCTGGGAATACCAGGTGCTGTAAGCTTTTCCTTTTCGGCCCCCCGGTGTCCGCAGCGGTCGCCCTCCTTCGCCCATGAAACTGTGTTTTTTTTTTAATGTATTTTTGAAATGATTTAGTCACCCGTGGCAGGCGGGTGACAGGTGTGCAGCTCCCACCGAGATCTGGGGAGGTTTAAGAATACTATTGTAAGAAGTAGCACTCGCTTACGGCCATACCACGCTGAGCACGCCCGATCTCGTCCGATCTTGGAAGCTATGCAGCATCGGGCCTGTTTACTACTTGGATGGAAGACTGCCTGGGAATACCAGGTCCTGTAAGCTTTTCCTTCTCGGCCCCCCGGTGTCCGCAGCGGTCGCCTCCTGGCAGCCATGAAACTGTTTTTTGTGTTTTTGAAATGATTTAGTCACCCGTGGCAGGCAGGTGACAGGCGTGCAGCTCCCACCGAGATCTGGGGAGTTTAAGAATACTGTAAGAAAAAGCACTCGCTACGCCATACCACGCTGAGCACGCCCGATCTCGTCCGATCTCGAAGCTAAGCAGCGTCGGGCCTGGTTTGTACTTTGGATGGGAGACCGCCTGTGAATACCAGGTGCTGTAAGCTTTTCCTTTTTTCGGCCCCCTGGTGTCCGCAGCGGTCGCCCTCCTTCGCCCATGAAACTGTGTTTTTTTTTTATGTATTTTTGAAATGATTTAGTCACCCGTGGCAGGCGGGTGACAGGCGTGCAGCTCCCACCGAGATCTGGGGAGGTTTAAGAATACTATTGTAAGAAGAAGCACTCGCTTACGGCCATACCACGCTGAGCACGCCCGATCTCGTCCGATCTCGGAAGCTAAGCAGCGTCGGGCCTGGTTAGTACTTGGATGGGAGACCGCCTGGGAATACCAGGTGCTGTAAGCTTTTCCTTTTCGGCCCCCCGGTGTCCGCAGCGGTCGCCCTCCTTCCGCCATGAAACTTTTTTTTTAAATGTATTTTTGAAATGATTTAGTCACCCGTGGCAGGCAGGTGACAGGCGTGCAGCTCCCACCGAGATCTGGGGAGTTTTAAGAATACTATTGTAAGAAGAAGCACTCGCTTACGGCCATACCACGCTGAGTCTCGTCCGATCTCGGAAGCTAAGCAGCGTCGGGCCTGGTTAGTACTTGGATGGGAGACCGCCTGGGAATACCAGGTGCTGTAAGTTTTTCCTTTTGGTCCAAGCGGTGTCCGCAGCGGTCGCCCTCCTTCGCCCATGAAACTGTGTTTTTTTTTTTTATGTTTTTTTGAAATGATTTAGTCACCCGTGGCAGGCGGGTGACAGGCGTGCAGCTCCCACCGAGATCTGGGGAGGTTTAAGAATACTATTGTAAGAAGAAGCACTCGCTTACGGCCATACCACGCTGAGCACGCCCGATCTCGTCCGATCTCGGAAGCTAAGCAGCGTCGGGCCTGGTTAGTACTTGGATGGGAGACCGCCTGGGAATACCAGGTGCTGTAAGCTTTTCCTTTTCGGCCCCCCGGTGTCCGCAGCGGTCGCCCTCCTTCGCCCATGAAACTGTGTTTTTTTTTTTTTATGTTTTTTTGAAATGATTTAGTCACCCGTGGCAGGCGGGTGACAGGCGTGCAGCTCCCACCGAGATCTGGGGAGGTTTAAGAATACTATTGTAAGAAGAAGCACTCGCTTACGGCCATACCACGCTGAGCACGCCCGATCTCGGAAGCTAAGCAGCGTCGGGCCTGGTTAGTACTTGGATGGGAGACCGCCTGGGAATACCAGGTGCTGTAAGCTTTTCTGTCTCGCTCTCCTAGTGTCCCTCCCCCTGCTGGCCAAAGCAATGAAGTGGCAGATGTGTTAAACTTGGATGATGTTTTTTTGTCTTGTACACTTTTTCACTTGCCTGTTCACACTGTGCCCGAGAGTGAATTTGTCACTGCTGCATTTCACTGTTATTTTTTTTTTCTTCTCTCTTTCTTTTTAAAAATTCATTCATGTATTTTTATGAATGCTATCCCTAAGCCAGTGAGGATCTTATCTGTCCATATAGGAACTTTGATGAAGCCTTTGTCTCATGCCTGCAGTCTGAACCCCGCTTACAACACGCTAAAAGCCCCAGCAGGAGCCGGCCTATTTGCTACTGTACTTTCCCAGCATGCTTTGTGGCATTTCTGTGAATTTAAAGACACACTTTCTGCTTGCAGTCAAAGGCTCTTTAGAAAAATCTAGGTCATACGTCCATAACTTTACCCCTTCCGTTCAGGAAAACATTACTTTCAACATGTGTGCGTGTGTCGTCAATTCTACTTTCAACTCTCACGGTGACCTGTTGCGCTGGCATGCCTATCGGAAGTCAAGCTTGAGGCTGTCAGAACGCTCATGGTTCTCTTCATCTCGTATAAATCTTTCGCCTTTTACTAAAGATTTCCGTGGAGAGGATCACTATGAGTTGGTATGAATTTTTTGATGCCTCACCTCACGGAGACGTCCCTCGATGTGAGAAAAAGAATTTGTGCTTGTGCGTGCTGACGTGGCCTCTCGTGCCGCCTGGGCTGACATAGTTTGCACGCGGCCCGAGACCTGATTTGGATGGTCTCTTGTCTTTGTGTTCTTTGTTTTGAAACCGCTCTAAGGATGCCCACATGATGAAAAACTTTCTTTGTGTGGTGTAAATCTCTGATGGATTTATTCCTTTATTGATTGACTGGTTAGTGCTTGGATGGGAGATCGCCTGGGAATACCAGGTGCTGTAAGCTTTTCCTTTTCGGCCCCCCGGTGTCCGCAGCGGTCGCCCTCCTTCCGCCATGAAACTTTTTTTTTTATGTTTTTTTGAAATGATTTAGTCACCCGTGGCAGGCGGGTGACAGGCGTGCAGCTCCCACCGAGATCTGGGGAGGTTTAAGAATACTATTGTAAGAAGAAGCACTCGCTACGGCCATACCACGCTGAGCACGCCCGATCTCGTCCGATCTCGAAGCTAAGCAGCGCCGGGCCTGGTTCGTCCTTGGATGGGAGACCGCCTGGTAATACCAGGTGCTGAAAGCTTTTCCTTTCGCCCCGGTGTCCGCAACGGTCGCCTCCTTGCCCATGAAACTGTGTTTTTTTTTTATGTTTTTTAAATGATTTAGTCACCCGGGGCAGGCAGGTGACAGCCGTGCAGCTCCCACCGAGATCTGGGGAGTTTTAAGAATACGAGTGTAAGAAGAAGCACTCGCTTACGGCCATACCACGCTGAGCACGCCCGATCTCGTCCGATCTCGGAAGCTAAGCAGCGTCGGGCCTGGTTAGTACTTGGATGGGAGACCGCCTGGGAATACCAGGTGCTGTAAGCTTTTCTGTCTCGCTCTCCTAGTGTCCCTCCCCCTGCTGGCCAAAGCAATGAAGTGGCAGATGTGTTAAACTTGGATGATGTTTTTTTGTCTTGTACACTTTTTCACTTGCCTGTTCACACTGTGCCCGAGAGTGAATTTGTCACTGCTGCATTTCACTGTTATTTTTTTTTTCTTCTCTCTTTCTTTTTAAAAATTCATTCATGTATTTTTATGAATGCTATCCCTAAGCCAGTGAGGATCTTATCTGTCCATATAGGAACTTTGATGAAGCCTTTGTCTCACGCCTGCAGTCTGAACCCCGTTTAAGCACCGCGTTAAAAGCCCCAGCAGGAGCCGGCCTATTTGTTACTGTACTTTCCCAGCATGCTTTGTGGCATTTCTGTGAATTTAAAGACACACTTTCTGCTTGCAGTCAAAGGCTCTTTTAGAAAAAATCTAGGTCATACGTCCATAACTTTACCCCTTCCGTTCAGGAAAACATTACTTTCAACATGTGTGCGTGTGTCGTCAATTCTACTTTCAACTCTCACGGTGACCTGTTGCGCTGGCATGCCTATCGGAAGTCAAGCTTGAGGCTGTCAGAACGCTCATGGTTCTCTTCATCTCGTATAAATCTTTCGCCTTTTACTAAAGATTTCCGTGGAGAGGATCACTATGAGTTGGTATGAATTTATGATGCCTCACCTCATGGTGAGGTCCTCGATGTGTGAAAAGAATTTGTGCTTGTGCGTGCTGACGTGGCCTCTCTTGCCGCCTGGGCTGACATAGTTTGGCACGCGGGCCCGAGACCTGATTTGGATGGTCTCTTGTCTTTGTGTTCTTTGTTTTGAAACCGCTCTTAAGGATGCCCACATGATGAAAAAACTTTCTTTTGTGTGGTGTAAATCTCTGATGGATTTATTCCTTTATTGATTGACTGGTTAGTGCTTGGATGGGAGATCGCCTGGGAATACCAGGTGCTGTAAGCTTTTCCTTTTCGGCCCCCCGGTGTCCGCAGCGGTCGCCCTCCTTCGCCCATGAAACTGTGTGAGATTTCTAATGTATTTTTGAAATGATTTAGTCACCCGTGGCAGGCGGGTGACAGGCGTGCAGCTCCCACCGAGATCTGGGGAGGTTTAAGAATACTATTGTAAGAAGAAGCACTCGCTTACGGCCATACCACGCTGAGCACGCCCGATCTCGGAAGCTAAGCAGCGTCGGGCCTGGTTAGTACTTGGATGGGAGACCGCCTGGGAATACCAGGTGCTGTAAGCTTTTCCTTTCGCCCCCGGTGTCCGCAGCGGTCGCCTCCTTCGCCATGAAACTTTTTTCATGTATTTTTGAAATGATTTAGTCACCCGTGGCAGGCAGGTGACAGGCGTGCAGCTCCCACCGAGATCTGGGGAGTTTTAAGAATACTATTGTAAGAAAAAGCACTCGCTTACGGCCATACCTTTCTGAGCTCGCCCGATCTCGTCCGATCTCGGAAGCTAAGCAGCGTCGGGCCTGGTTAGTTCTTGGATGGGAGACCGCCTGGGAATACCAGGTGCTGTAAGCTTTTCCTTTTCGGCCCCCCGGTGTCCGCAGCGGTCGCCTCCTTCGCCCATGAAACTTTTTTTTTTTTTTTTGAAATGATTTAGTCACCCGTGGCAGGCCCGTGCAGCTCCCACCGAGATCTGGGAGTTTGAATACTATTGTGCACTGCACGGCCATACCACTGAGCACGCCCGATCTCGTCCGATCTCGGAAGCTAGCGCCGGGCCTGGTTAGTACTTGGATGGGAGACCGCCTGGGAATACCAGGTGCTGCAAGCTTTTTTCGCCCCCGTGTCCGCAGCGGTCCTCCTTCGCCCATGAAACTGTGTTTTTGATGTTTTTGAAATGATTTAGTCACCCGTGGCAGGCGGGTGACAGGCGCAGCTCCCACCGAGATCTGGGGAGGTTTAAGAATACTATTGTAAGAAGAAGCACTGCTACGGCCATACCACGCTGAGCACGCCCGATCTCGTCCGATCTCGAAGCTAAGCAGCGCCGGGCCTGGTTAGTACTTGGATGGGAGACCGCCTGGGAATACCAGGTGCTGTAAGCTTTTTTTCGCCCCCGGTGTCCGCAGCGGTCGCCTCCTTCGCCCATGAAACTGTGTTTTTTTATGTTTTTTGAAATGATTTAGTCACCCGTGGCAGGCGGGTGACAGGCGTGCAGCTCCCACCGAGATCTGGGGAGTTTAAGAATACTATTGTAAGAAGAAGCACTCGCTTACGGCCATACCACGCTGAGCACGCCCGATCTCGTCCGATCTCGGAAGCTAAGCAGCGTCGGGCCTGGTTAGTACTTGTATGGGAGACCGCCTGGGAATACCAGGTGCTGTAAGCTTTTCTGTCTCGCTCTCCTAGTGTCCCTCCCCCTGCTGGCCAAAGCAATGAAGTGGCAGATGTGTTAAACTTGGATGATGTTTTTGTCTTGTACACTTTTTCACTTGCCTGTTCACACTGTGCCCGAGAGTGAATTTGTCACTGCTGCATTTCACTGTTATTTTTTCTTCTCTCTTTTTTAAAAATTCATTCATGTATTTTTATGAATGCTATCCCTAAGCCAGTGAGGATCTTATCTGTCCATATAGGAACTTTGATGAAGCCTTTGTCACATGCCTGCAGTCTGAACCCCGCTTAAGCACCGCGTTAAAGCCCCAGCAGGAGCCGGCCTATTTGCTACTGTACTTTCCCAGCATGCTTTGTGGCATTTCTGTGAATTTAAAGACACACTTTCTGCTTGCAGTCAAAGGCTCTTTAGAAAAAATCTAGGTCATACGTCCATAACTTTACACCTTCCGTTCAGGAAAACATTACTTTCAACATGTGTGCGTGTGTCGTCAATTCTACTTTCAACTCTCACGGTGACCTGTTGCGCTGGCATGCCTATCGGAAGTCAAGCTTGAGGCTGTCAGAACGCTCATGGTTCTCTTCATCTCGTATAAATCTTTCGCCTGTTACTAAAGATTTCCGTGGAGAGGATCACTATGAGTTGGTATGAATTTTTTGATGCCTCACCTCATGGTGAGGTCCCTCGATGTGAGAAAAAGAATATGTGCATGTGTGTGCTGACTTGCCCTCTCTTGACGCCTGGGCAGACAGAGTTTGCCACGTCAGCCCGAGACCGGATTTTCATGGTCTCTTGTCTTTGTGTTCTTTGTTTTGAAACCGCTCTTAAGGATGCCCACATGATGAAAAAACTTTCTTTTGTGTGGTGTAAATCTCTGATGGATTTATTCCTTTATTGATTGACTGGTTAGTGCTTGGATGGGAGACCGCCTGGGAATACCAGGTGCTGTAAGCTTTTCCTTTTCGGCCCCCCGGTGTCCGCAGCGGTCGCCCTCCTTCGCCCATGAAACTGTGTTTTTTTTTTTATGTATTTTTGAAATGATTTAGTCACCCGTGGCAGGCGGGTGACAGGCGTGCAGCTCCCACCGAGATCTGGGGAGGTTTAAGAATACTATTGTAAGAAGAAGCACTCGCTTACGGCCATACCACGCTGAGCACGCCCGATCTCGTCCGATCTCGGAAGCTAAGCAGCGTCGGGCCTGGTTAGTACTTGGATGGGAGACCGCCTGGGAATACCAGGTGCTGTAAGCTTTTCCTTTTCGGCCCCCCGGTGTCCGCAGCGGTCGCCCTCCTTCGCCCATGAAACTGTGTTTTTTTTTTTTGTATGTTTTTTTGAAATGATTTAGTCACCCGTGGCAGGCGGGTGACAGGCGTGCAGCTCCCACCGAGATCTGGGGAGTTTTAAGAATACTATTGTAAGAAGAAGCACTCGCTTACGGCCATACCACGCTGAGCACGCCCGATCTCGTCCGATCTCGGAAGCTAAGCAGCGTCGGGCCTGGTTAGTACTTGGATGGGAGACCGCCTGGGAATACCAGGTGCTGTAAGCTTTTCTGTCTCGCTCTCCTAGTGTCCCTCCCCCTGCTGGCCAAAGCAATGAAGTGGCAGATGTGTTAAACTTGGATGATGTTTTTTTGTCTTGTACACTTTTTCACTTGCCTGTTCACACTGTGCCCGAGAGTGAATTTGTCACTGCTGCATTTCACTGTTATTTTTTTTTTATTCTCTCTTTCTTTTTAAAAATTCATTCATGTATTTTTATGAATGCTATCCCTAAGCCAGTGAGGATCTTATCTGTCCATATAGGAACTTTGATGAAGCCTTTGTCTCATGCCTGCAGTCTTAACCCCGCTTAAGCACCGCGTAACAGCCCCAGCAGGAGCCGGCCTATTTGCTACTGTACTTTCCCAGCATGCTTTGTGGCATTTCTGTGAATTTAAAGACACACTTTCTGCTTGCAGTCAAAGGCTCTTTTAGAAAAAATCTAGGTCATACGTCCATAACTTTACCCCTTCCGTTCAGGAAAACATTACTTTCAACATGTGTGCGTGTGTCGTCAATTCTACTTTCAACTCTCACGGTGACCTGTTGCGCTGGCATGCCTATCGGAAGTCAAGCTTGAGGCTGTCAGAACGCTCATGGTTCTCTTCATCTCGTATAAATCTTTCGCCTTTTACTAAAGATTTCCGTGGAGAGGATCACTATGAGTTGGTATGAATTTTTTGATGCCTCACCTCATGGTGAGGTCCCTCGATGTGTGAAAAAGAATTTGTGCTGACGTGGCCTCTCTTGCCGCCTGGGCTGACATAGTTTGGCACGCGGGCCCGAGACCTGATTTGGATGGTCTCTTGTCTTTGTGTTCTTTGTTTTGAAACCGCTCTTAAGGATGCCCACATGATGAAAAAACTTTCTTTTGTGTGGTGTAAATCTCTGATGGATTTATTCCTTTATTGATTGACTGGTTAGTGCTTGGATGGGAGATCGCCTGGGAATACCAGGTGCTGTAAGCTTTTCCTTTTCGGCCCCCCGGTGTCCGCAGCGGTCGCCCTCCTTCGCCCATGAAACTGTGTTTTTTTTTTTATGTATTTTTGAAATGATTTAGTCACCCGTGGCAGGCGGGTGACAGGCGTGCAGCTCCCACCGAGATCTGGGGAGGTTTAAGAATACTATTGTAAGAAGAAGCACTCGCTTACGGCCATACCACGCTGAGCACGCCCGATCTCGTCCGATCTCGGAAGCTAAGCAGCGTCGGGCCTGGTTAGTACTTGGATGGGAGACCGCCTGGGAATACCAGGTGCTGTAAGCTTTTCCTTTTCGGCCCCCCGGTGTCCGCAACGGTCGCCCTCCTTCGCCCATGAAACTGTGTTTTTTTTTTTAATGTTTTTTTTAAATGATTTAGTCACCCGTGGCAGGCGGGTGACAGGCGTGCAGCTCCCACCGAGATCTGGGGAGTTTTAAGAATACTATTGTAAGAAGAAGCACTCGCTTACGGCCATACCACGCTGAGCACGCCCGATCTCGTCCGATCTCGGAAGCTAAGCAGCGTCGGGCCTGGTTAGTACTTGGATGGGAGACCGCCTGGGAATACCAGGTGCTGTAAGCTTTTCTGTCTCGCTCTCCTAGTGTCCCTCCCCCTGCTGGCCAAAGCAATGAAGTGGCAGATGTGTTAAACTTGGATGATGTTTTTTTGTCTTGTACACTTTTTCACTTGCCTGTTCACACTGTGCCCGAGAGTGAATTTGTCACTGCTGCATTTCACTGTTATTTTTTTTTTCTTCTCTCTTTCTTTTTAAAAATTCATTCATGTATTTTTATGAATGCTATCCCTAAGCCAGTGAGGATCTTATCTGTCCATATAGGAACTTTGATGAAGCCTTTGTCTCACGCCTGCAGTCTGAACCCCGTTTAAGCACCGCGTTAAAAGCCCCAGCAGGAGCCGGCCTATTTGCTACTGTACTTTCCCAGCATGCTTTGTGGCATTTCTGTGAATTTAAAGACACACTTTCTGCTTGCAGTCAAAGGCTCTTTAGAAAATTCTAGGTCATACGTCCATAACTTTACCCCTTCCGTTCAGGAAAACATTACTTTCAACATGTGTGCGTGTGTCGTCAATTCTACTTTCAACTCTCACGGTGACCTGTTGCGCTGGCATGCCTATCGGAAGTCAAGCTTGAGGCTGTCAGAACGCTCATGGTTCTCTTCATCTCGTATAAATCTTTCGCCTATTACTAAAGATTTCCGTGGAGAGGATCACTATGAGTTGGTATGAATTTTTTGATGCCTCACCTCATGGTGAGGTCCCTCGATGTGTGAAAAAGAATTTGTGCTTGTGCGTGCTGACGTGGCCTCTCTTGCCGCCTGGGCTGACATAGTTTGCACGCGGCCAGAGACCTGATTTGGATGGTCTCTTGTCTTTGTGTTCTTTGTTTTGAAACCGCTCTTAAGGATGCCCACATGATGAAAAAACTTTCTTTTGTGTGGTGTAAATCTCTGATGGATTTATTCCTTTATTGATTGACTGGTTAGTGCTTGGATGGGAGATCGCCTGGGAATACCAGGTGCTGTAAGCTTTTCCTTTCGGCCCCCCGGAGTCCGCAGCGGTCGCCCTCCTTCGCCCATGACACTGTGTTTTTATTATGTAATTATGAAAAGATTGAGTCACCCGTGGCAGGCGGGTGACAGGCGTGCAGCTCCCACCGAGATCTGGTGAGGTTTAAGAATACTATTGTAAGAAGAAGCACTCGCCACGGCCAGACCACGCTGAGCACGCCCGCCCTCGTCCCAACTCGGAAGCTAAGCAGCGTCGGGCCTGGTTAGTACTTGGATGGGAGACCGCCTGGGAATACCAGGTGCTGTAAGCTTTTCCTTCTCTGCCCCGCGGTGGCCCTCCCCCTGCTGGCCAAAGCAATGAAGTGGCAGATGTGTTAAACTTGGATGATGTTTTTTTGTCTTGTACACTTTTTCACGTGCCTGTTCGCAGGCGGGTAGCAGCTGGCTTTGTCACTGCTGCATTTCACTGTTATTTTTTTTCTTCTCTTTCTTTTTAAAAATTCATTCATGTATTTTTATGAATGCTATCCCTAAGCCAGTGAGGATCTTATCTGTCCATATAGGAACTTTGATGAAGCCTTTGTCTCATGCCTGCAGTCTGAACCCCGCTTAAGCACCGCGCTAAAAGCCCCAGCAGGAGCCGGCCTATTTGCTACTGTACTTTCCCAGCATGCTTTGTGGCATTTCTGTGAATTTAAAGACACACTTTCTGCTTGCAGTCAAAGGCTCTTTAGAAAAAATCTAGGTCATACGTCCATAACTTTACCCCTTCCGTTCAGGAAAACATTACTTTCAACATGCGTGTGTCGTCAATTCTACTTTCAACTCTCACGGTGACCTGTTGCGCTGGCCCTATCGGAAGTCAAGCTTGAGGCTGTCAGAACGCTCATGGTTCTCTTCATCTCGATAAATCTTTCGCTTTTACTAAAGATTTCGTGGAGAGGATCACTATGAGTTGGTATGAATTTTTGATGCCTCACCTCATGGTGAGGTCCCTCGATGTGTGAAAAGAATTTGTGCTTGTGCGTGCTGACGTGCCTCTCTTGCCGCCTGGGCTGACATAGTTTGGCTGACATGATTTGGATGACCTCTGGCTGATTTGTCTTTGTTTTGAAACCGCTTGAAGGATGCCCACATGATGAAAAACTTTCTTTGTGTGGTGTAAATCTCTGATGGATTTATTCCTTTATTGATTGACTGGTTAGTACTTGATGGGAGACCGCCTGGGAATACCAGGTGCTGTAAGCTTTTCCTTCGCCCCCGGTGTCCGCAGCGGTCGCCTCCTTCGCCCATGAAACTGTGTTTTTTTTATGTATTTTTGAAATGATTTAGTCACCCGTGGCAGGCGGGTGACAGGCGTGCAGCTCCCACCGAGATCTGGGAGGTTTAAGAATACTATTGTAAGAAGAAGCACTCGCTACGGCCATACCACGCTGAGCACGCCCGATCTCGTCCGATCTCGGAAGCTAGCCGCGTCGGGCCTGGTTAGTACTTGATGGGAGACCGCCTGGGAATACCAGGTGCTGTAAGCTTTCCTTTCGCCCCGGGTGTCCGCAGCGGTCGCCTCCTTCGCCCATGAAACTGTGTTTTTTTTAATGTTTTTTAAATGATTTAGTCACCCGTGGCAGGCGGGTGACAGGCGTGCAGCTCCCACCGAGATCTGGGGAGTTTTAAGAATACTATTGTAAGAAGAAGCACTCGCTACGGCCATACCACGCTGAGCACGCCCGATCTCGTCCGATCTCGGAAGCTAAGCAGCGTCGGGCCTGGTTAGTACTTGATGGGAGACCGCCTGGGAATACCAGGTGCTGTAAGCTTTTCTGTCTCGCTCTCCTAGTGTCCCTCCCCTGCTGGCCAAAGCAATGAAGTGGCAGATGTGTTAAACTTGGGATGATGTTTTTTTGTCTTGTACACTTTTTCACTTGCCTGTTCACACTGTGCCCGAGAGTGAATTTGTCACTGCTGCATTTCACTGTTATTTTTCTTCTCTCTCTTTTTAAAAATTCATTCATGTATTTTTATGAATGCTATCCCTAAGCCAGTGAGGATCTTATCTGTCCATATAGGAACTTTGATGAAGCCTTTGTCTCACGCCTGCAGTCTGAACCCCGTTTAAGCACCGCGTTAAAAGCCCCAGCAGGAGCCGGCCTATTTGCTACTGTACTTTCCCAGCATGCTTTGTGGCATTTCTGTGAATTTAAAGACACACTTTCTGCTTGCAGTCAAAGGCTCTTTAGAAAAATCTAGGTCATACGTCCATAACTTTACCCTTCCGTTCAGGAAAACATTACTTTCAACATGTGTGCGTGTGTCGTCAATTCTACTTTCAACTCTCACGGTGACCTGTTGCGCTGGCATGCCTATCGGAAGTCAAGCTTGAGGCTGTTAGAACGCTCATGGTTCTTTTCATCTCGTATAAATCTTTCGCTTTTTACTAAAGATTTCCGTGGAGAGGATCACTATGAGTTGGTATGAATTTTTTGATGCCTCACCTCATGGTGAGGTCCCTCGATGTGTGAAAAAGAATTTGTGCTTGTGCGTGCTGACGTGGCCTCTCTTGCCGCCTGGGCTGACATAGTTTGGCACGCGGGCCCGAGACCTGATTTGGATGGTCTCTTGTCTTTGTGTTCTTTGTTTTGAAACCGCTCTTAAGGATGCCCACATGATGAAAAAACTTTCTTTTGTGTGGTGTAAATCTCTGATGGATTTATTCCTTTATTGATTGACTGGTTAGTGCTTGGATGGGAGATCGCCTGGGAATACCAGGTGCTGTAAGCTTTTCCTTTTCGGCCCCCCGGTGTCCGCAGCGGTCGCCCTCCAAGCCCAATGAAACTGTGTTTTTTTTTATGTTTTGAAATGATTTAGTCACCCGTGGCAGGCGGGTGACAGGCGCAGCTCCACCGAGATCTGGGGGGGTTTAAGAATACTATTGTAAGAAGAAGCACTCGCTACGGCCATACCACGCTGAGCACGCCCGATCTCGTCCGATCTCGGAAGCTAAGCAGCGTCGGGCCTGGTTAGTACTTGGATGGGAGACCGCCTGGGAATACCAGGTGCTGTAAGCTTTTCTGTCTCGCTCTCCTAGTGTCCCTCCCCCTGCTGGCCAAAGCAATGAAGTGGCAGATGTGTTAAACTTGGATGATGTTTTTTTGTCTTGTACACTTTTTCACTTGCCTGTTCACACTGTGCCCGAGAGTGAATTTGTCACTGCTGTATTTCACTGTTATTTTTTTTCTTCTCTTTCTTTTTAAAATTCATTCATGTATTTTTATGAATGCTATCCCTAAGCCAGTGAGGATCTTATCTGTCCATATAGGAACTTTGATGAAGCCTTTGTCTCATGCCTGCAGTCTGAACCCCGCTTAAAGCAAGCGTTAAAGCCCCAGCAGGAGCCGGCCTATTTGCTACTGTACTTTCCCAGCATGCTTTGTGGCATTTCTGTGAATTTAAAGACACACTTTCTGCTTGCAGTCAAAGGCTCTTTAGAAAAATCTAGGTCATACGTCCATAACTTTACCCCTTCCGCTCAGGAAAACATTATTGTCAACTTGTGTGCGTGTGTCGTCAATTCTACTTTCAACTCTCACGGTGACCTGTTGCGCTGGCATGCCTATCGGAAGTCAAGCTTGAGGCTGTCAGAACGCTCATGGTTCTCTTCATCTCGTATAAATCTTTCGCCTTTTACTAAAGATTTCCGTGGAGAGGATCACTATGAGTTGGTATGAATTTTTTGATGCCTCACCTCATGGTGAGGTCCTCGATGTGTGAAAAGAATTTGTGCTTTGTGCGTGCTGACGTGGCCTCTCTTGCCGCCTGGGCTGACATAGTTTGCACGCGGCCGAGACCTGATTTTGATGGTCTGTTGTCTTTGTTTTCTTTGTTTTGAAACCGCTCTTAATGATTCCCACTTGATGAAAAAACTTTATTTTGTGTGGTGTAAATCTCTCTGATGGATTTATTCCTTTATTGATTGACTGGTTAGTGCTTGATGGGAGATCGCCTGGGAATACCAGGTGCTGTAAGCTTTTCCTTTCGGTGTCCGCAGCGGTCGCCTCCTTCGCCATGAAACTGTGTTTTTTTTATGTATTTTTGAAATGATTTAGTCAACCGTCGCAGGCGGGTGACAGGCGTGCTGCTCCCACCGAGATCTGGGAGGTTTAAGAATACTATTGTAAGAAGAAGCACTCGCTACGGCCATACCACGCTGAGCACGCCCGATCTCGTCCGATCTCGAAGCTAAGCAGCGTCGGGCCTGGTTAGTACTTGGATGGGAGACCGCCTGGGAATTCCAGGTGCTGTGAGCTTTTCCTTTCGCCCCGGTGTCCGCAACGGTCGCCCTCCTTCGCCCAT
>JAIFZK010000082.1:25000-97500 GCA_027481765.1 Tenualosa thibaudeaui
TCCTTCGCCCATGAAACTGTGTTTTTTTTTAATGTATTTTTGAAATGATTTAGTCACCCGTGGCAGGCGAGTGACAGGCGTGCAGCTCCCACTGAGATCTGGGGAGGTTTAAGAATACTATTGTAAGAAAAAGCACTCGCTTAAGGCCATACCACGCTGAGCACGCCCGATCTCGTCCGATCTCGGAAGCTAAGCAGCGTCGGGCCTGGTTAGTACTTGGATGGGAGACCGCCTGGGAATACCAGGTGCTGTAAGCTTTTCCTTTTCGGCCCCCCGGTGTCCGCAGCGGTCGCCCTCCTTCCGCCATGAAACTTTTTTTTTTATGTTTTTTTGAAATGATTTAGTCACCCGTGGCAGGCAGGTGACAGGCGTGCAGCTCCCACCGAGATCTGGGGAGTTTTAAGAATACTATTGTAAGAAGAAGCACTCGCTTACGGCCATACCACGCTGAGCACGCCCGATCTCGTCCGATCTCGAAAGCTAAGCAGCGTCGGGCCTGGTTAGTACTTGGATGGGAGACCGCCTGGGAATACCAGGTGCTGTAAGCTTTTCCTTTTCGGCCCCCCGGTGTCCGCAGCGGTCGCCCTCCTTCGCCCATGAAACTGTGTTTTTTTTTTAATGTATTTTTGAAATGATTTAGTCACCCGTGGCAGGCGGGTGACAGGCGTGCAGCTCCCACCGAGATCTGGGGAGGTTTAAGAATACTATTGTAAGAAGAAGCACTCGCTTACGGCCATACCACGCTGAGCACGCCCGATCTCGTCCGATCTCGGAAGCTAAGCAGCGTCGGGCCTGGTTAGTACTTGGATGGGAGACCGCCTGGGAATACCAGGTGCTGTAAGCTTTTCCTTTTCGGCCCCCCGGTGTCCGCAACGGTCGCCCTCCTTCGCCCATGAAACTGTGTTTTTTTTTTAATGTTTTTTTGAAATGATTTAGTCACCCGTGGCAGGCGGGTGACAGGCGTGCAGCTCCCACCGAGATCTGGGGAGTTTTAAGAATACTATTGTAAGAAGAAGCACTCGCTTACGGCCATACCACACTGAGCACGCCCGATCTCGGAAGCTAAGCAGCGTCGGGCCTGGTTAGTACTTGGATGGGAGACCGCCTGGGAATACCAGGTGCTGTAAGCTTTTCCTTTTCGGCCCCCCGGTGTCCGCAGCGGTCGCCCTCCTTCCGCCATGAAACTTTTTTTTTAATGTTTTTTTGAAATGATTTAGTCACCCGTGGCAGGCAGGTGACAGGCGTGCAGCTCCCACCGAGATCTGGGGAGTTTTAAGAATACTATTGTAAGAAGAAGCACTCGCTTACGGCCATACCACGCTGAGCACGCCCGATCTCGTCCGATCTCGGAAGCTAAGCAGCGTCGGGCCTGGTTAGTACTTGGATGGGAGACCGCCTGGGAATACCAGGTGCTGTACGCTTTTCCTTTCGCCCCTGGTGTCCGCAGCGGTCGCCCTCCTTCGCCCATGAAACTGTCTTTTTTTTTTAATGTATTTTTGAAATGATTTAGTCACCCGTGGCAGGCGGGTGACAGGCGTGCAGCTCCCACCGAGATCTGGGGAGGTTTAAGAATACTATTGTAAGAAGAAGCACTCGCTTACGGCCATACCACGCTGAGCACGCCCGATCTCGTCCGATCTCGGAAGCTAAGCAGCGTCGGGCCTGGTTAGTACTTGGATGGGAGACCGCCTGGGAATACCAGGTGCTGTAAGCTTTTCCTTTTCGGCCCCCCGGTGTCCGCAGCGGTCGCCCTCCTTCCGCCATGAAACTTTTTTTTTTATGTTTTTTTGAAATGATTTAGTCACCCGTGGCAGGCAGGTGACAGGCGTGCAGCTCCCACCGAGATCTGGGGAGTTTTAAGAATACTATTGTAAGAAGAAGCACTCGCTTACGGCCATACCACGCTGAGCACGCCCGATCTCGTCCGATCTCGGAAGCTAAGTAGCGTCGGGCCTGGTTAGTACTTGGATGGGAGACCGCTTGGGAATACCAGGTGCTGTAAGCTTTTTTGTCTCGCTCTCCTAGTGTCCCTCCCCCTGCTGGCCAAAGCAATGAAGTGGCAGATGTGTTAAACTTGGATGATGTTTTTTTGTCTTGTACACTTTTTCACTTGCCTGTTCACACTGTGCCCGAGAGTGAATTTGTCACTGCTGCATTTCACTGTTATTTTTTTTTTCTTCTCTCTTTCTTTTTAAAAATTCATTCATGTATTTTTATGAATGCTATCCCTAAGCCAGTGAGGATCTTATCTGTCCATATAGGAACTTTGATGAAGCCTTTGTCTCATGCCTGCAGTCTGAACCCCGTTTAAGCACCGCGTTAAAAGCCCCAGCAGGAGCCGGCCTATTTGCTACTGTACTTTCCCAGCATGCTTTGTGGCATTTCTGTGAATTTAAAGACACACTTTCTGCTTGCAGTCAAAGGCTCTTTTAGAAAAAATCTAGGTCATACGTCCATAACTTTACCCCTTCCGTTCAGGAAAACATTACTTTCAACATGTGTGCGTGTGTCGTCAATTCTACTTTCAACTCTCACGGTGACCTGTTGCGCTGGCATGCCTATCGGAAGTCAAGCTTGAGGCTGTCAGAACGCTCATGGTTCTCTTCATCTCGTATAAATCTTTCGCCTTTTACTAAAGATTTCCGTGGAGAGGATCACTATGAGTTGGTATGAATTTTTGATGCTTCACCTCATGGTGAGGTCCTCGATGTGTGTGAAAAGAATTTGTGCTTGTGCGTGCTGACGTGGCCTCTCTTGCTGCCTGGGCTGACATAGTTTGCACGCGGCCCGAGACCTGATTTGGATGGTCTCTTGTCTTTGTGTTCTTTGTTTTGAAACCGCTCTAAGGATGCCCACATGATGAAAAAACTTTCTTTTGTGTGGTGTAAATCTCTGATGGATTTATTCCTTTATTGATTGACTGGTTAGTGCTTGGATGGGAGATCGCCTGGGAATACCAGGTGCTGTAAGCTTTTCCTTTTCGGCCCCCCGGTGTCCGCAGCGGTCGCCCTCCTTCGCCCATGTAACTGTGTTTTTTTATGTATTTTTGAAATGATTTAGTCACCCGTGGCAGGCGGGTGACAGGAGTGCAGCTCCCACCGAGATATGTTAAAGATTAAGAATACTATTGTAAGAAGAAGCACTCGCTTACGGCCATACCACGCTGAGCACGCCCGATCTCGTCCGATCTCGGAAGCTAAGCAGCGTCGGGCCTGGTTAGTACTTGGATGGGAGACCGCCTGGGAATACCAGGTGCTGTAAGCTTTTCCTTTTCGGCCCCCCGGTGTCCGCAGCGGTCGCCCTCCTTCGCCCATGAAACTGTGTTTTTTTTTTAATGTATTTTTGAAATGATTTAGTCACCCGTGGCAGGCGGGTGACAGGCGTGCAGCTCCCACCGAGATCTGGGGAGGTTTAAGAATACTATTGTAAGAAGAAGCACTCGCTTACGGCCATACCACGCTGAGCACGCCCGATCTCGTCCGATCTCGGAAGCTAAGCAGCGTCGGGCCTGGTTAGTACTTGGATGGGAGACCGCCTGGGAATACCAGGTGCTGTAAGCTTTTCCTTTTCGGCCCCCCGGTGTCCGCAGCGGTCGCCCTCCTTCGCCCATGAAACTGTGTTTTTTTTTAATGTATTTTTGAAATGATTTAGTCACCCGTGGCAGGCGGGTGACGGGCGGGCAGCTCCCACCGAGATGTTCGGAGTTTTAACATTACTATTGTAAGAAGAAGCACTCGCTTACGGCCATACCACGCTGAGCACGCCCGATCTCGTCCGATCTCGGAAGCTAAGCAGCGTCGGGCCTGGTTAGTACTTGGATGGGAGACCGCCTGGGAATACCAGGTGCTGTAAGCTTTTCCTTTTCGGCCCCCCGGTGTCCGCAGCGGTCGCCCTCCTTCCGCCATGAAACTTTTTTTTTTATGTTTTTTTGAAATGATTTAGTCACCCGTGGCAGGCGGGTGACAGGCGTGCAGCTCCCACCGAGATCTGGGGAGGTTTAAGAATACTATTGTAAGAAGAAGCACTCGCTTACGGCCATACCACGCTGAGCACGCCCGATCTCGTCCGATCTCGGATGCTAAGCAGCGTCGGGCCTGGTTAGTACTTGGATGGGAGACCGCCTGGGAATGCCAGGTGCTGTAAGCTTTTCCTTTTCGGCCCCCCGGTGTCCGCAACGGTCGCCCTCCTTCGCCCATGAAACTGTGTTTTTTTTTTTTTTTTTTTTTTTTAAATGATTTAGTCACCCGTGGCAGGCGGGTGACAGGCGTGCAGCTCCCACCGAGATCTGGGGAGTTTTAAGAATACTATTGTAAGAAGAAGCACTCGCTTACGGCCATACCACGCTGAGCACGCCCTATCTCGAAGCTAAGCAGCGTCGGGCCTGGTTAGTACTTGGATGGGAGACCGCCTGGGAATACCAGGTGCTGTAAGCTTTTCCTTTTCGGCCCCCCGGTGTCCGCAGCGGTCGCCCTCCTTCGCCCATGAAACTGTGTTTTTTTTTTATGTATTTTTTAAATGATTTAGTCACCCGTGGCAGGCAGGTGACAGGCGTGCAGCTCCCACTGAGATCTGGGGAGTTTTAAGAATACTATTGTAAGAAGAAGCACTCGCTTACGGCCATACCACGCTGAGCACGCCCGATCTCGTCCGATCTCGGAAGCTAAGCAGCGTCGGGCCTGGTTAGTACTTGGGAATACCAGGTGCTGTAAGCTTTTCCTTTTCGGCCCCCCGGTGTCCGCAGCGGTCGCCCTCCTTCGCCCATGAAACTGTGTTTTTTTTTATGTATTTTTGAAATGATTTAGTCACCCGTGGCAAGCGGGTTACAGGCGTGCAGCTCCCACCGAGATCTGGGGAGGTTTAAGAATACTATTGTAAGAAGAAGCACTCGCTTACGGACATACCGCGCTGAGCACGCCCGATCTCGTCCGATCTCGGAAGCTAAGCAGCGTCGGGCCTGGTTAGTACTTGGATGGGAGACCGCCTGGGAATTCCAGGTGCTGTAAGCTTTTCCTTTTCGGCCCCCCGGTGTCCGCAACGGTCGCCCTCCTTCGCCCATGAAACTGTGTTTTTTTTTTTAATGTTTTTTTGAAATGATTTAGTCACCCGTGGCAGGCGGGTGACAGGCGTGCAGCTCCCACCGAGATCTGGGGAGTTTTAAGAATACTATTGTAAGAAGAAGCACTCGCTTACAGCCATACCACGCTGAGCACGCCCGATCTCGTCCGATCTCGGAAGCTAAGCAGTGTCGGGCCTGGTTAGTACTTGTATGGGAGACCGCCTGGGAATACCAGGTGCTGTAAGCTTTTCCTTTTCGGCCCCCCGGTGTCCGCAGCGGTCGCCCTCCTTCGCCCATGAAACTGTGTTTTTTTTTTTAATGTATTTTTGAAATGATTTAGTCACCCGTGGCAGGCGGGTGACAGGCGTGCAGCTCCCACCGAGATCTGGGGAGGTTTAAGAATACTATTGTAAGAAGAAGCACTCGCTTACGGCCATACCACGCTGAGCACGCCCGATCTTGGAAGCTAAGCAGCGTCGGGCCTGGTTAGTACTTGGATGGGAGACCGCCTGGGAATACCAGGTGCTGTAAGCTTTTCCTTTTCGGCCCCCCGGTGTCCGCAGCGGTCGCCCTCCTTCGCCCATGAAACTGTGTTTTTTTTTTATGTATTTTTGAAATGATTTAGTCACCCGTGGCAGGCGGGTGACAGGCGTGCAGCTCCCACCGAGATCTGGGGAGGTTTAAGAATACTATTGTAAGAAGAAGAACTCGCTTACGGCCATACCACGCTGAGCACGCCCGATCTCGTCCGATCTCGGAAGCTAAGCACCGTCGGTCCTGGTTAGTACTTGGATGGGAGACCGCCTGGGAATACCAGGTGCTGTAAGCTTTTCCTTTTCGGCCCCCCGGTGTCCGCAGCGGTCGCCCTCCTTCCGCCATGAAACTTTTTTTTTAATGTTTTTTTTAAATGATTTAGTCACCCGTGGCAGGCAGGTGACAGGCGTGCAGCTCCCACCGAGATCTGGGGAGTTTTAAGAATACTATTGTAAGAAGAAGCACTCGCTTACGGCCATACCACGCTGAGCACGCCCGATCTCGTCCGATCTCGGAAGCTAAGCAGCGTCGGGCCTGGTTAGTACTTGGATGGGAGACCGCCTGGGAATACCAGGTGCTGTAAGCTTTTCTGTCTCGCTCTCCTAGTGTCCCTCCCCCTGCTGGCCAAAGCAATGAAGTGGCAGATGTGTTAAACTTGGATGATGTTTTTTTGTCTTGTACACTTTTTCACTTGCCTGTTCACACTGTGCCCGAGAGTGAATTTGTCACTGCTGCATTTCACTGTTATTTTTTTTTTCTTCTCTCTTTCTTTTTAAAAATTCATTCATGTATTTTTATGAATGCTATCCCTAAGCCAGTGAGGATCTTATCTGTCCATATAGGAACTTTGATGAAGCCTTTGTCTCATGCCTGCAGTCTGAACCCCGTTTAAGCACCGCGTTAAAAGCCCCAGCAGGAGCCGGCCTATTTGCTACTGTACTTTCCCAGCATGCTTTGTGGCATTTCTGTGAATTTAAAGACACACTTTCTGCTTGCAGTCAAAGGCTCTTTTAGAAAAAATCTAGGTCATACGTCCATAACTTTACCCCTTCCGTTCAGGAAAACATTACTTTCAACATGTGTGCGTGTGTCGTCAATTCTACTTTCAACTCTCACGGTGACCTGTTGCGCTGGCATGCCTATCGGAAGTCAAGCTTGAGGCTGTCAGAACGCTCATGGTTCTCTTCATCTCGTATAAATCTTTCGCCTTTTACTAAAGATTTCCGTGGAGAGGATCACTATGAGTTGGTATGAATTTTTTGATGCCTCACCTCATGGTGAGGTCCCTCGATGTGTGAAAAAGAATTTGTGCTTGTGCGTGCTGACGTGGCCTCTCTTGCCGCCTGGGCTGACATAGTTTGGCACGCGGGCCCGAGACCTGATTTGGATGGTCTCTTGTCTTTGTGTTCTTTGTTTTGAAACCGCTCTTAAGGATGCCCACATGATGAAAAAACTTTCTTTTGTGTGGTGTAAATCTCTGATGGATTTATTCCTTTATTGATTGACTGGTTAGTGCTTGGATGGGAGATCGCCTGGGAATACCAGGTGCTGTAAGCTTTTCCTTTTCGGCCCCCCGGTGTCCGCAGCGGTCGCCCTCCTTCGCCCATGAAACTGTGTTTTTTTTTTTATGTATTTTTGAAATGATTTAGTCACCCGTGGCAGGCGGGTGACAGGCGTGCAGCTCCCACCGAGATCTGGGGAGGTTTAAGAATACTATTGTAAGAAGAAGCACTCGCTTACGGCCATACCACGCTGAGCACGCCCGATCTCGTCCGATCTCGGAAGCTAAGCAGCGTCGGGCCTGGTTAGTACTTGGATGGGAGACCGCCTGGGAATACCAGGTGCTGTAAGCTTTTCCTTTTCGGCCCCCCGGTGTCCGCAGCGGTCGCCCTCCTTCCGCCATCAAATTTTTTTTTATGTTTTTTTGAAATGATTTAGTCACCCGTGGCAGGCAGGTGACAAGCGTGCAGCTCCCACCGAGATCTGGGGAGTTTTAAGAATACTATTGTAAGAAGAAGCACTCGCTTACGGCCATACCACGCTGAGCACGCCCGATCTCGGAAGCTAAGCAGCGTCGGGCCTGGTTAGTACTTGGATGGGAGACCGCCTGGGAATACCAGGTGCTGTAAGCTTTTCCTTTTCGGCCCCCCGGTGTCCGCAGCGGTCGCCCTCCTTCGCCCATGAAACTGTGTTTTTAATGTTTTTTTTAAATGATTTAGTCACCCGTGGCAGGCAGGTGACAGGCGTGCAGCTCCCACCGAGATCTGGGGAGTTTTAAGAATACTATTGTAAGAAGAAGCACTCGCTTACGGCCATACCACGCTGAGCACGCCCGATCTCGGAAGCTAAGCAGCGTCGGGCCTGGTTAGTACTTGGATGGGAGACCGCCTGGGAATACCAGGTGCTGTAAGCTTTTCCTTTTCGGCCCCCCGGTGTCCGCAGCGGTCGCCCTCCTTCGCCCATGAAACTGTGTTTTTTTTATGTATTTTTGAAATGATTTAGTCACCCGTGGCAGGCGGGTGACAGGCGTGCAGCTCCCACCGAGATCTGGGGAGGTTTAAGAATACTATTGTAAGAAGAAGCACTCGCTTACGGCCATACCACGCTGAGCACGCCCGATCTCGGAAGCTAAGCAGCGTCGGGCCTGGTTAGTACTTGGATGGGAGACCGCCTGGGAATACCAGGTGCTGTAAGCCTTTCGGCCCCCGGTGTCCGCATCGTTCGCGCTCCTTCGCCCATTAAACTGTTTTTTTTTTTAATGTATTTTTGAAATGATTTAGTCACCCGTGGCAGGCGGGTGACAGGCGTGCAGCTCCCACCGAGATCTGGGGAGTTTTAAGAATACTATTGTAAGAAGAAGCACTCGCTTACGGCCATACCACGCTGAGCACGCCCGATCTCGTCCGATCTCGGAAGCTAAGCAGCGTCGGGCCTGGTTAGTACTTGGATGGGAGACCGCCTGGGAATACCAGGTGCTGTAAGCTTTTCCTTTTCGGCCCCCCGGTGTCCGCAACGGTCGCCCTCCTTCGCCCATGAAACTGTGTTTTTTTTTTTATGTTTTTTTGAAATGATTTAGTCACCCGTGGCAGGCGGGTGACAGGCGTGCAGCTCCCACCGAGATCTGGGGAGTTTTAAGAATACTATTGTAAGAAGAAGCACTCGCTTACGGCCATACCACGCTGAGCACGCCCGATCTCGTCCGATCTCGGAAGCTAAGCAGCGTCGGGCCTGGTTAGTACTTGGATGGGAGACCGCCTGGGAATACCAGGTGCTGTAAGCTTTTCTGTCTCGCTCTCCTAGTGTCCCTCCCCCTGCTGGCCAAAGCAATGAAGTGGCAGATGTGTTAAACTTGGATGATGTTTTTTTGTCTTGTACACTTTTTCACTTGCCTGTTCACACTGTGCCCGAGAGTGAATTTGTCACTGCTGCATTTCACTGTTATTTTTTTTTCTTCTCTCTTTCTTTTTAAAAATTCATTCATGTATTTTTATGAATGCTATCCCTAAGCCAGTGAGGATCTTATCTGTCCATATAGGAACTTTGATGAAGGCTTTGTGTCATGCCTGCAGTCTGAACCCCGTTTAAGCACCGCGTTAAAAGCCCCAGTATGAGCCGGCCTATTTGCTACTGTACTTTCCCAGCATGCTTTGTGGCATTTCTGCTTGCAGTCAAAGGCTCTTTTGGAAAAAATCTAGGTCATACGTCCATAATTTTACCCCTTCCATTCAGGAAAACATTACTTTCAACATGCGTGACGTGCCCACAGCAGGTAGCGAAGGGGTTTTGTTTTTCACCTTCCCAGAGTGCCTCTGCCATCCGCAAACCTCAGCGAAGAATAAAGAAATACATCTGCTCCTGTGCCTTGTTTCTGAATTTTAATATATCATTGATACTTTTCTCATAGTGTGTTATAAAATTAAGAACGGTTAGCCAAAACACGTATTCACGTAGTACTGTTTTTACATCTTCAGTTCAGGTAAGTATATAGCAGCCAAAAACACTGTGTGCCTACAATGTATTGGAAAAATACAGCTGTTCCGTTAGAAGTATGTCAGCTAGGCTTTTCGACATGTCTAATAAGTTTTACTATATTTCTGCCACAGTCTTTGCACCAGAATGAAAAAGTGGAATATTATGAAACTATATGTTTGAATTTATACCATTACAAGATTTTTTCTGTTTCGATTTAGGTTTAGTAAAGACACTTTGAATTATACGCTCAGCTGCCCGGGTTTTCATGGAGCTATTGGAAATAGCGAAACCTTTGTAAAACGCGATAGATTTTATCTAACAGATAGTTTAACGATTTGATTTGCCATTTGGAAAGCGATCAGTCATTTTTACGGATCGTAGTCAGCAAGGAAGTGGAGTGGAGTCGGATTCACGCACACTCCTGTCCCATCATGCACTGCGATTTCATTCATTTAAAATATAAGTTGATTTCAGACATGTGATCTCAGTTTTAGGCTACTACATAGTTTCGTTTCACAAATTCAAGGCTATACATTGTTGCCACACGCTGCATGATGATTAATAAGGGTGTATTGTTTGTAACCGTCTTTGTGAACATAGTGGTCTCTTCCTAATGGCTAAAAATGACAGGATGAGAATCAGCTTTGCGCAGTGGCAGTATCGTAGCCTATGAGGTTTATCCGAGGCGCGATTATTGCTAGTTGAAAACTTTACCCAATACCCCGCCTTGACGACTTGAAATATAGTCGGCAATGGCAATTTTTGACGGTCTCTACGGAGACTGATTAATTTGTAGAAAGAAATCGATGTATTTGAGTAGTTTTGGAGGAGTGTACTGTATTTCCATGAATCTCGTGAGAGAAGAGGGTATCCGGTTGCATCACCATTTTCAGTTATCCCGTGTTAATGATCACATCTGTCTGTATGAAATTAGTTTTGCTTTTATGACGCTTCGATTACACCCATGTGTATGTTAGAGGGCCATTACACATGAAGTGGAGTTTTTGGCACATCCAAAACGTCAGTAACATGGCCGGTGTTTGCCTGGATTGCGTATTTATGTGAAATTATGTGTGTTCAATATGAAAAAGGATGCATGAAAAAAACATAGTATTACATGTTCATGCTTGCTCCCATTCAAAACGTAGAACGTGGAATTGGCATTTGTGGTTAATGTTAGTGCGTGCGTTTTCTTTTTATTACGGTAAATGGAAGCGGTTGCTTCGTCAGTCGTTCCTTTGCGTCTTTGAATGAACTTCCTGGTCTTCACAAAATAGTGGATACCGACACGCACGCTCTCCGGGGCTATTTCAGCGTTTGTATGACGGTCTTAAACTAAGAAATTTCGTGACGGAGCACACGAAACTATCGTTCAACACGCATTCGCCGACAGCAGTCTGAACAACAGGGCGGGTTCTGCATTTATTTGTAAAGGCCACGTCTGCTCGACTCGTTAACGCTACCCATTTTCGACAGGCATGGCAAAGGTAACGTCAAAGAAACGTCCCTCATCAGGAGACGAAGATTTAACCAAAGTCAAAAAATCTCGTGTACACAAACCACACGTCGCAGCACTAATTCTTGCAAGAGGAGGCAGCAAAGGAATACCCCTGAAAAACATCAAAATGCTTGCCGGCGTCCCTCTCATTGGATGGGTTCTCCGGACGGCTGTAGATTCGGAATTATTCGACAGGTAACGTTTGGCTAATATCAGCTACGCCACCTCTTTTTGATTTTGAAAACCGTATTTATTGTACGCATAATGTTAGTGCAGCGTCTCTGGTGCAATTACTGTCCTACCTCTAATCGACACGAAGTCACTTTTATTGCATGTTGGGTCCTATGTCTGGCGTTCTAAGTAATCGTGAATCAGCTGTGGTGTATCCTGTTCTCGTGCATTTGTTTGTTGAGTGCAACGGCATGGTTTGTACTCATTCAGCATCTGGGTTTCCACTGACCATGACGACATTGAGAAAGTAGCAAAGGCATGGGGTGCCCAAGTCCATCGTCGGAGTCCAGAAGTGTCCAGAGATTCTTCCAGCTCTTTGGAGACCATTCAGGAGTTTGTTAGACTCAACCCAGGTAATTTTGTGCGTTGGACGCGCATGTAGTTCCAAGCGAACACGACACATCCACAAAAATAGAATACTGGCAAGAAAGTAGGTGGCAATTGCACATAAACAACACGTGACCACGAGACGCAATATCGATAGCTGTCATACAAGCTTTTGCCCGATGTCCAGATCTGATATTACTGTGGTCTGCCCCGAGCGGTGATCTCTACCATCGTGTGTTTTGACTGTGTAATGCTGCAGCAAGTCCGCACACAGGACACAGTGGGTCGCAGGAGGGCGCATACGCTTAAGCTTGGCCTAACAGCAAGTAAATTTCAGCCCTAACCCGAAGCAGTGTAACTGCACCCCAAAATATTTTATTTAAATATTATGCATACATATTTTAAATCTTCAATGTTTTATTTAGTTTATTTATGTATGTATTTATTTATTTTAAATACACCAAGCAATCCCAGGCAACAAAGACAAGCTTCTTTGTTTTCATGGAAATAACATGTCTTTGTTGTTTATTTTTCTTGTACAATCATACATCATGTTCATGTGAAGTCAAAATAAGATGTTAAAAGATAGTTAGTTCACTTACATAAGATAAAAGTTGTGTTTGTGTGTTGGTTCACTTGTAGGGTCTTGTGGAGGCTTATTAAAAAAATACATTGTGCTGGGGGTTCTGTGGCACAGCTGGGTACATTATCACCTGTACCATCTTCACTGTCCTATCCAAATAAATACTTAAGAAACTGGCATTTGGGATATTGTATCAGCACATGATGGGCAAACAGATGTTACCAGCTCTGTTTGTTGTTTTCTTCCACCCAGGAGTTGACATCATCTGCAATATCCAAGCAACAAGTCCTTGCCTGCATCCCCACCACCTCAAGGAGGCACTGGGCAAAATTACTAAGGAAGGATGCGAATCTGTCTTCTCTGTTGTCCGCCGGCATCACTTCCGCTGGAAAGAAGTCAAAAAAGGAGGTGAGGGGCAAATGTTTGGCGTTTGCAATGTCAGGAAAGTGTGGACTAAACAGCATTGTAGGACTGTTCCAGTGACTAGAAGTACCACATTTCCACTAATTAGTTGATATGCTGTATGTTTAACAAGCAGTCAATTGACATGGGCGAATGACAATGGCATGCATCAACCTGTTAACTAGTAGCTTGTTGGGAGGCATGATTTTTAAGGATGTACATTTTACATGACATTACATTACATTTAGCAGACGCTTTTATCCAAAGCAACTTACAAAGAGAGGACATAAACAATAGCATACAAAGTGTACAGTGTTCGCAGGAAAAGAATAGAATGGATAAGTACTAATGCAAAAAGTTACATACACAAAGGTCTAATATACACATGTCTGAATGCAGGGTAATATTGCACATTGGTTATACAAGTTATTGCACAGATTATCTTTGCTCAGTGAAAATGTTGCAGTAGAGGTTTCACCAGGCTGGGACACACTTGAGCAATGCAAGAAAAAACAGTGCAAGGGGGTTATTTAGATGAGTAGGGGTTACTTTGTTATGAGGGGAAGCTCTCTCGGAAGAGAAGAGTCTTCGCAAGCCTCTTGAAGGTCGAGAGGGATGGCCCTACTCTTTGTAGCAGCTGGTAGCTTATTCCACCATTGAGGAACAATGACGGAGAACCGTTTGGACTGGGATCGCCTCGTGTGAGCAGAGGCAGACATTTTGTGCGTTGGACGTGCATGAAATGAATCCACAAAAATAGAATACCGACAAGAAAGTAGGGGGCAATTGCACATAAACAACACAAGACCACGTGACAACGAGACGTAATATTGATATCCGTCATACAAGCTTTTGCCCGATGACCAGATCTGATATTACTGTGGTCTGCCCCAAGCGGAGATCCTTACCATCATGTGTTTTGACTGTGTAATGCTGCAGCAAGTCCGCACACAGGACACGCTTAAGCTTGGCCTAACAGCAAGTAAATTTCAGCTCTAACCTGAAGGAGTGTAACTGCACCCCAAAATATTTTTTTTAAAACTGCTGACTGGCAACACACTAATACCAGGTTTCATATTGACAAATATTTTTGCTTTTTGTGGCATTTTACATGTGAAAAATAGCTCCCCGCGCCCCAATTTCAACTGCACCACCACATTTGATGATGAAAATGACAACAGCATGCCCCAAAAGTACACCACTACCACTAAGTATCTCCCCGCCTCTGATGAAAGGGGGGCAGACTCCCTGCTCTGGGTAAACCTACTCTGTGGCAGCAGCATACTCCTGGCACTTCTGGCCCAGGTCCAGAATTTTTCATGTATGGCATCGTAGCTGACATGTATGTATTTACTGTATGCAGCTTCTGGTAGCCTGTGATTATTTCAGAGATAGACTAAGCCTAATGGGGTATATAAAGTTCAGTCAAAATTGCTTTTATTGTAAATTTCTTCACGTGTACATGCAAAGGAATCGAAATTATGTTTCCCACTGTCCCATGCGTGTACGTGGACAACAGTAAAGTGCAGATGCACAACAAGAAAACTCTAGTCCTAAGTTTGTATAAATAAATAAGTGCAAGTAGCTTAAGGCTACTTTTGCCTAGTATTACTACCTAACATAACAGGTATGACAAGACAAGACATAGAGTACCCTAAGTACACTACTAATGTAGCAGGGCATGACAAGACAGACAAGGCATGAGGTGACTTTGACTGAGTGTTCCAGCTTTGTGCATAAAACCCTGTTTGTTATAATAGGCAGATATAATAGACATCACACATGCTCACTGACCTAACTGCATTAAGGCTTGTTCTGAGTTTTTTTTTTTTTCACTGATGTGGAATATTTGTGTTTTAATATTCAAACTGTAGACTGCAAAATCTCTCTGTCTGAAACAGCATAGAAATGACCACGAGACACACAATGCAGGGGGCTATAGTGAGAGTAGACAATGATCTGATATTACTGTCGTCTGCCCCAAGTGGAGACCTCCACTGTCGTGCGATTTGACTGCGTAATGCTGCAGGAAGTGGGTCGCAAGAGTGTGAATGTGCTTACACTTCCAGTCTAACAGCAATTAAATTCCAGCCTTTAGTGTGTTTCACTTCACTGTGTGCTCACTGTGTGCTGTGTATGTGTGTCACTGATTTATGGATGGGTAAAATGCATTAAAAGAGTTTATATACTACAGTATACATACAGAAAGGTTGGGCCATACAAACCCCATCCAGCCATTCTGAACACTACACTACAATTAGATGATGAAAAATCTCAACTCTAAACAGGTATGGCATATGGGTCTGTCAAAACCTGCGTGAGCATTGCACATTCAGGCATGGCAGGTCTGAAGGAAGGTAGAATGTCCATTTGGATTGTGTATTTAAACATTTTGCTTGTAATGTTTTTTTTTCCCATATCCTTCCTTTAAAAGGGTGTCTGTGTCTATTTTGCAGCGTCTGTTTACACTGAGCCCCTGAATCTGAACCCGGCCAGAAGGCCCCGAAGGCAAGACTGGGATGGAGAGCTTTGTGAGAACGGCTCATTCTACATCTCCTCCAGGGGTCTCATTGAGAAGGGCATCCTGCAGGTACTGTATTGTGACTATCCATACAAATGGAAATTGCAGTACTCATACCCACCTTAAGGTCTATAAGAACAGTTAAGCGTAAGTATAGTCTTTATAAAAGAGAGATAAATTATCATAAGTGTCATAAATCCAGTACAAAATATTCATAAATGCAAGTAAAGTGTAAATACAGTACAAAAATGATAGAAATGTGCGTTTAAAGGGCTTGTTGTGCTGCCTGGTAGCCTTTGGCATGAAAGAGAGAGCATGCTGCTTAGTTTGTGTCTCAGGAGGCCTTAGCCTACCACTATGTTCCATAACCCTACCAGTCAAGCTGACATGGAGAGAATAGCAGCGTCCCTAATTATTTTCTGTCATTTTTGCGGGCCGGTCATTATATACTTTATCCACTGATTTCAACTGTCCCACCATTTATCCAGCCCTTTTAGTCACTCACACAAACATTCTTACCACACATACAGTATAAACGTGATATTTTAATTCTCCTGGAATCAGTGATGAATTTGTATAGATAGATAGATAGATAAATAGATAGATAGATAGAAAGAAAGACAGATAGATAGATAGATACTTTAGGCGTCCTGTACCATACCATGATATGACATATACATACATGCAGGTACAGGGTTTTGACCTTGGAACTTTTTTGTTATTTGTTGCAAATTTGACTAAATACATTAACTTAAATGGTGATTATTTTGGGTGTATGTTGTTATTTGTTTTTAAATTTGAAAAGGCAAAAGGCCTTCACTCAGGTCTAGGGATTCTAGAAGTTTTTTAGTGCCATCTAGTGGAACAACAGAGACACTCTCAGGATCCTGTAATAACTTCCTGCAAATGTCGACAAAGTTGACAAACTGTCTCAAGGGAATGGTCTTCCTAAAATGTGAATTAATGCAAGCAAAAGAGACTGTTATGGCTGATATATTTTTGACCTATATTCAGACTGGTGATGCAGATTAGACTATGATGGGCCTCCATAGTCTTACAACCATACCAGGTTGAAATAATAGCCTGTGTATAGCAGTAGTTTTTAGTTGAACTATGCTTTCACAGAATTGAAGAATTTGGCTTGTGATGTGTGTGCAGGTGCACTGTACTTTAACACACAACCACTTTTTTGCCTTTAATCTGATAGGACAGTAGAGAGCAACAGGAATGACTTGGAGAGAGAGATGGGGAAAGATCAGGAAGTTACCTTGGGTCAGACTAAACAGTCCACTGTATTGTATTTAATGTTTTGGATATAAACTAAGGGTTTTGTGCTGTATTTAAGGTTTTGGACATTAGATTTCCATTTCTGGCACACTGTGTGTAAGATACACAATTTTGGTGTTGGGGTGATCCTGTATGTAAAGGAAATGTAAACATTATAGAAATGCATTCATTGACTGCATATAGTGTGAAAAGAGCAAGCCACGACAGGCATATGGTGTGGAAATTGTATTTAGAGTTTTGAAAATGAGGCTGATGATTGGACAAAAGGTTGTTAACGATTCTTTTTTTTTTATAGTACTGCGTCATCTCTCCAAAGGCTTAAGTTTCCTTTGGCAGATGTCTGACCAGTCAGTGTACAGAACAGAGGAATCTGATGATGGAGATGATTTATTATTTTAGTATTATTAGTAGTGGCTCATATTTGGAAAAGGGACAGTTTCCAAATATGAATACGAAACCCTCAACATTTTAGTGCACTCATCATACTCACTTTGCATTTTTAAATCAACAGACAGTTCAGTAAGGATTTATAAAAACAGAGGGTGTTGCTGCACAAACTCAACATTTCAGGTGCCAGACTCACTTTTTCATGGTTGAAATACTCCAGACAGTTCTGGTTCAGGATTGTGAACTGGAATTGTGTCAGTTCTCGAATCAGAGAGGGTGTGGGAGTCTAGAGCATTTCTTTTAAGATAGCAGAAAAACGCTAGCTGGCCATTGTTCTTCTGAGAATGATCACATCAGTGTTTTTCACTGATGACAAGGCCTGACATTGTGAGACATTTTGAAAATACTTTTGGCTTCAGGCCAGGCTTTGCTGGCCTCCTTTAGATTTCTTGAAATGGCTTTGACTGATAGTCATGAAATAAGATATGATCATAAATCAGATATGATCATAAAAAAAAGTTCATTCGGTTTAAATGTACATACAGTTTAGCCTATGGAATTGCCCAAAAATTCTGTGTATTCTTTGTTTGTGTGTGTGTGTGTGTGTGTGTGTATTTATTATGTAAGGGAGAATAACCGACAAGGTGTGTTAATAAATTAGAATTAATAAATGAGGCAGGGGCAAAGAACTCGTTTGGAACCGTAATTAATAAAAAAAAATTTAAAAAATTATACCATATCTACTTCAGTGGTGTGCATTAGGGCTTGCGCAAGCGAACACAACGCGTCCGCAAGATGCTAAACTGACAAGTAAGTTTCACAATTTCACAAAAAACAGTGACCCCAAGATATATTGAAAACAATACAGATGATACTGTCTTTTGCCTGATATCCAGATCTCATTATTGTGGTCTGCCCCAAGTGGAGACTATTGTGCGTCTTGACTACGTAAGGCTGCAACAAGTCTGGACACAGCGGGTCACACGAGGGCACATATGCTTATGGTCTAACATCAAGTAAATTCCAGCCCTTCTGCCTATCTGGGTGATAACTTTTATCTCTGTGGCTGTTATGTTCTTGCAGGGTGGGAAGGTGGCCTACTTTGAGATGGGTGCAGAACACAGTGTAGACATTGATGTTGACATTGACTGGCCTGTGGCAGAGCAAAGAGTTCTCAGGTAAGTAGAATACATTTTAACTTCAACTTTCACCTTTTAAGATGGATAGGTGCCCTGACAGTTCCTGAGCCCTTCAGACTAAATTGTCCCATCTGCTTTCATTGATTGTGTGTGTGTGTGTGTGTGTATGTGGATGTGTGGATGTATTTTGCATGTTACATATACATAGGTATGGTTACTTTGGCAAGGACAAGCCAGAGGTGGTTCGGCTGCTATTTTGCAACTTGTCTGGCTGCCTGACTGACGGCCAGATCTACATGTCAGCAGAGGGATTGCAGATGGTCTCCCTCAACACCCGGGACAGCATGGGCATCCGCATGCTTCAGAAAGAAGGAGTGGAGGTAGGAGTCTATATGTATACTACGGCTGAAACGATTACTCGAGTAACTGGAATGATTTGACTATTAAAAATATTTGAGACAAATTCTTTGCCTTCAGACTTTGTTAGGTTCATACCAACAAAGGATGAGCTGGAATTTACTTGCTGTAGACTAAGCATATGTGTACCCATCATGGCTGCCATATATATTTTGTAGTCGTTTAGACCGTCAGTCGTGCACGTGACAATCGCACGACAGAGCAGTGATTTCCTCTATATCAGGTGTTGCGCTGACGGAAATGTTTGTGCCAGTTCGACGTAAAGCTAGCTGTGCAAAAGCGGCCCAGCAGACTGCCGATGGAACCACGTTTATCTGGAAGGACAGAGCCATGATTTCTTCTCTGTGCTCTTTGGGAATCCAGCATCTAAAGGGAGATGTGCCTCTAAACAGGTTCTCCTTCCTCTGGACGTAGTGTAGCAACTGCTGTTGACTTGCCCCGCGTACTCGCCCAACCCCCGCCTCGGCCCTTACTCCCCTATTCATACTCAGTCTCCGCCTACTCGCGAGGCTGAGCAAAGGCATCCAAGCAAGCAACAGTGAAATGACAAAAATGTTCTTTTCGATGGTGTATGAAATGTGTGATTTGTGCACTGCTGTACTGCAACATTAAGGTTGTAATTGTGCATTGTCTGCTCTAGCATAGGATGGACGTTAGTGCTTTGATAGTTGAGCTCACCAGCTATGTGACGACTGTTGCCGACACCCAGTCACTGGACACGTTCCCCTTGCCAGTCAGCTTTGCGCAGTGGCAGTATCGTAGCCTATGAGGTTTATCCGAGGCGCAATTATTGCTAGTTGAAAACTTTACCCAATAACCCGCCTTGACGACTTGAAATATAGTCGGCAATGGCAATTTTTGGTAGTCTCCCAGGAGACTGTTTGCTTGTTGAAAGAAGTCTGAACCAGAGAGTGCGTTTGTGGGGATGGTTGGGTTAAAGCACTGCTTTGCAGATCGTGTGACTTTCTTGCTGACTGGAAAACTACAGTCTGCCACACAAATCCTTTCAGTTTTACTACTACGTGTGAAATGTATGCGTTTGAGGCTGCTAATGTTTCCATGACGGAAATGTTTGTGCCAGTTCGACGTAAAGCTAGCTGTGCAAAAGCGGCCCAGCAGACTGCCGACGGAGCCATGGTTTCTTCTCTGTGCTCTTTGGGAATCCAGCATCTAAAGGGAGATGTGCCTCTAAACAGGTTCTCCTTTCTCTGGACGTAGTGTAGCAACTGCTGTTGACTTGCCCAGCGTGCTCGCCCAACCCCGCCTCGGCCCTTACTCCCTATTCATACTCAGTCTCCGCCTACTCGCGAGGCTGAGCAAAGGGCATCAAGCAATCAACAGTGAAATGACAAAAATGTTCTTTTCGATGGTGTATGAAATGTGTGATTTTTGCACTGCTGTACTGCAACATTAAGGTTGTAATTGTGCATTGTCTGCTCTAGCATAGGATGGACGTTACTGCTTTGATAGTTGAGCTCACCAGCTATGTGACGACTGTTGCCGACACCCAGTCACTGGACACGTTCCCCTTGCCAGTCAGCTTTGCGCAGTGGCAGTATCGTAGCCTATGAGGTTTATCCGAGGCGCAATTATTGCTAGTTGAAAACTTTACCCAATAACCCGCCTTGACGACTTGAAATATAGTCGGCAATGGCAATTTTTGGTAGTCTCCCAGGAGACTGTTTGCTTGTTGAAAGAAGTCTGAACCAGAGAGTGCGTTTGTGGGGATGGTTGGGTTAAAGCACTGCTTTGCAGATCGTGTGACTTTCTTGCTGACTGGAAAACTACAGTCTGCCACACAAATCCTTTCAGTTTTACTACTACGTGTGAAATGTATGCGTTTGAGGCTGCTAATGTTTCCATGACGGAAATGTTTGTGCCAGTTCGACGTAAAGCTAGCTGTGCCAAAGCGGCCCAGCAGACTGCCGACGGAGCCATGGTTTCTTCTCTGTGCTCTTTGTGAATCCAGCATCTAAAGGGAGATGTGCCTCTAAACAGGTTCTCCTTTCTCTGGACGTAGTGTAGCAACTGCTATTGACTTGCCCCGCGTACTCGCCCAACCCCCGCCTCGGCCCTTACTCCCCTATTCATACTCAGTCTCCGCCTACTCGCGAGGCTGAGCAAAGGCATCCAAGCAAGCAACAGATAAATGACAAAAATGTTCTTTTCGATGGTGTATGAAATGTGTGATTTGTGCACTGCTGTACTGCAACATTAAGGTTGTAATTGTGCATTGTCTGCTCTAGCATAGGATGGACGTTAGTGCTTTGATAGTTGAGCTCACCAGCTATGTGACGACTGTTGCCGACACCCAGTCACTGGACACGTTCCCCTTGCCAGTCAGCTTTGCGCAGTGGCAGTATCGTAGCCTATGAGGTTTATCCGAGGCGCGATTATTGCTAGTTGAAAACTTTACCCAATACCCCGCCTTGACGACTTGAAATATAGTCGGCAATGGCAATTTTTGGTAGTCTCCCAGGAGACTGTTTGCTTGTTGAAAGAAGTCTGAACCAGAGAGTGCGTTTGTGGGGATGGTTGGGTTAAAGCACTGCTTTGCAGATCGTGTGACTTTCTTGCTGACTGGAAAACTACAGTCTGCCACACAAATCCTTTCAGTTTTACTACTACGTGTGAAATGTATGCGTTTGAGGCTGCTAATGTTTCCATGACGGAAATGTTTGTGCCAGTTCGACGTAAAGCTAGCTGTGCAAAAGCTGTTGACTTGCCCCCCGTACTCGCCCAACCCCCGCCTCGGCCCTTACTCCTCTATTCATACTCAGTCTCCGCCTACTCGCGAGGCTGAGCAAAGGCATCCAAGCAAGCAACAGTGAAATGACAAAAATGTTCTTTTCGATGGTGTATGAAATGTGTGATTTGTGCACTGCTGTACTGCAACATTAAGGTTGTAATTGTGCATTGTCTGCTCTAGCATAGGATGGACGTTAGTGCTTTGATAGTTGAGCTCACCAGCTATGTGACGACTGTTGCCGAAACCCAGTCACTGGACACGTTCCCCTTGCCAGTCAGCTTTGCGCAGTGGCAGTATCGTAGCCTATGAGGTTTATCCGAGGCGCGATTATTGCTAGTTGAAAACTTTACCCAAGAGCCGCCTTGACGACTTGAAATATAGTCGGCAATGGCAATTTTTGGTAGTCTCCCAGGAGACTGTTTGCTTGTTGAAAGAAGTCTGAACCAGAGAGTGCGTTTGTGGGGATGGTTGGGTTAAAGCACTGCTTTGCAGATCGTGTGACTTTCTTGCTGACTGGAAAACTACAGTCTACCACACAAATCCTTTCAGTTTTACTACTACGTGTGAAATGTATGCGTTTGAGGCTGCTAATGTTTCCATGACGGAAATGTTTGTGCCAGTTCGACGTAAAGCTAGCTGTGCAAAAGCGGCCCAGCAGACTGCCGACGGAGCCATGGTTTCTTCTCTGTGCTCTTTGGGAATCCAGCATCTAAAGGGAGATGTGCCTCTAAACAGGTTCTCCTTTCTCTGGACGTAGTGTAGCGACTGCTGTTGACTTGCCCCGCGTACTCGCCCAACCCCCGCCTCGGCCCTTACTCCCCTATTCATACTCAGTCTCCGCCTACTCGCGAGGCTGAGCAAAGGCATCCAAGCAAGCAACAGTGAAATGACAAAAATGTTCTTTTCGATGGTGTATGAAATGTGTGATTTGTGCACTGCTGTACTGCAACATTAAGGTTGTAATTGTGCATTGTCTTCTCTAGCATAGGATGGACGTTACTGCTTTGATAGTTGAGCTCACCAGCTATGTGACGACTGTTGCCGACACCCAGTCACTGGACACGTTCCCCTTGCCAGTCAGCTTTGCGCAGTGGCAGTATCGTAGCCTATGAGGTTTATCCGAGGCGCGATTATTGCTAGTTGAAAACTTTACCCAATACCCCGCCTTGACGATTTGAAATATAGTCGGCAATGGCAATTTTTGGTAGTCTCCCAGGAGACTGTTTGCTTGTTGAAAGAAGTCTGAACCAGAGAGTGCGTTTGTGGGGATGGTTGGGTTAAAGCACTGCTTTGCAGATCGTGTGACTTTCTTGCTGACTGGAAACACTAAACACTGTCACACAAATCCTTTCAGTTTTACTACTACGTGTGAAATGTATGCGTTTGAGGCTGCTAATGTTTCCATGACGGAAATGTTTGTGCCAGTTCGACGTTAAGCTAGCTGTGCAAAAGCGGCCCAGCAGACTGCCGACGGAGCCATGATTTCTTCTCTGTGCTCTTTGGGAATCCAGCATCTAAAGGGAGATGTGCCTCTAAACAGGTTCTCCTTTCTCTGGACGTAGTGTAGCAACTGCTGTTGACTTGCCCCGCGTACTCGCCCAACCCCCGCCTCGGCCCTTACTCCCCTATTCATACTCAGTCTCCGCCTACTCGCGAGGCTGAGCAAAGGCATCCAAGCAAGCAACAGTGAAATGACAAAAATGTTCTTTTCGATGGTGTATGAAATGTGTGATTTGTGCACTGCTGTACTGCAACATTAAGGTTGTAATTGTGCATTGTCTGCTCTAGCATAGGATGGACGTTACTGCTTTGATAGTTGAGCTCACCAGCTATGTGACGACTGTTGCCGAAACCCAGTCACTGGACACGTTCCCCTTGCCCGTCAGCTTTGCGCAGTGGCAGTATCGTAGCCTATGAGGTTTATCCGAGGCGCGATTATTGCTAGTTGAAAACTTTACCCAATACCCCGCCTTGACGACTTGAAATATAGTCGGCAATGGCAATTTTTGGTAGTCTCCCAGGAGACTGTTTGCTTGTTGAAAGAAGTCTGAACCAGAGAGTGCGTTTGTGGGGATGGTTGGGTTAAAGCACTGCTTTGCAGATCGTGTGACTTTCTTGCTGACTGGAAAACTACAGTCTGCCACACAAATCCTTTCAGTTTTACTACTACGTGTGAAATGTATGCGTTTGAGGCTGCTAATGTTTCCATGACGGAAATGTTTGTGCCAGTTTGATGTAAAGCTAGCTGTGCAAAAGCGGCCCAGCAGACTGCCGACGGAGCCATGGTTTCTTCTCTGTGCTCTTTGTGAATCCAGCATCTAAAGGGAGATGTGCCTCTAAACAGGTTCTCCTTTCTCTGGACGTAGTGTAGCGACTGCTGTTGACTTGCCCCGCGTACTCGCCCAACCCCCGCCTCGGCCCTTACTCCCCTATTCATACTCAGTCTCCGCCTACTCGCGAGGCTGAGCAAAGGCATCCAAGCAAGCAACAGTGAAATGACAAAAATGTTCTTTTCGATGGTGTATGAAATGTGTGATTTGTGCACTGCTGTACTGCAACATTAAGGTTGTAATTGTGCATTGTCTGCTCTAGCATAGGATGGACGTTACTGCTTTGATAGTTGAGCTCACCAGCTATGTGACGACTGTTGCCGAAACCCAGTCACTGGACACGTTCCTCTTGCCCGTCAGCTTTGCGCAGTGGCAGTATCGTAGCCTATGAGGTTTATCCGAGGCGCGATTATTGCTAGTTGAAAACTTTACCCAATACCCCGCCTTGACGACTTGAAATATAGTCGGCAATGGCAATTATAGGTAGTCTACCAGGAGACTGTTTGCTTGTTGAAAGAAGTCTGAACAATAGAGTCCGTTTGTTGAAATGGTTGTCTTAAAGCACTGCTTTGCAGATCGTGTGTTTGTGGGGATGGTTGGGTTAAAGCACTGCTTTGCAGATCGTGTGACTTTCTTGCTGACTGGAAAACTACAGTCTGCCACACAAATCCTTTCAGTTTTACTACTACGTGTGAAATGTATGCGTTTGAGGCTGCTAATGTTTCCATGACGGAAATGTTTGTGCCAGTTCGACGTAAAGCTAGCTGTGCAAAAGCGGCCCAGCAGACTGCCGACGGAGCCATGGTTTCTTCTCTGTGCTCTTTGTGAATCCAGCATCTAAAGGGAGATGTGCCTCTAAACAGGTTCTCCTTTCTCTGGACGTAGTGTAGCAACTGCTGTTGACTTGCCCCGCGTACTCGCCCAACCCCCGCCTTGGCCCTTACTCCCCTATTCATACTCAGTCTCCGCCTACTCGCGAGGCTGAGCAAAGGCATCCAAGCAAGCAACAGTGAAATGACAAAAATGTTCTTTTCGATGGTGTATGAAATGTGTGATTTGTGCACTGCTGTACTGCAACATTAAGGTTGTAATTGTGCATTGTCTGCTCTAGCATAGGATGGACGTTACTGCTTTGATAGTTGAGCTCACCAGCTATGTGACGACTGTTGCCGACACCCAGTCACTGGACACGTTCCTTTGCCAGTCAGCTTTGCGCAGTGGCAGTATCGTAGCCTATGAGGTTTATCCGAGCGCGATTATTGCTAGTTGAAAACTTTACCCAATACCCGCCTTGACGACTTGAAATATAGTCGGCAATGGCAATTTTGGTAGTCTCCCAGGAGACTGTTTGCTTGTTGAAAGAAGTCTGAACCAGAGAGTGCGTTTGTGGGGATGGTTGGGTTAAAGCACTGCTTTGCAGATCGTGTGACTTTCTTGCTGACTGGAAAACTACAGTCTGCCACACAAATCCTTTCAGTTTTACTACTACGTGTGAAATGTATGCGTTTGAGGCTGCTAATGTTTCCATGACGGAAATGTTTGTGCCAGTTCGACGTAAAGCTAGCTGTGCAAAAGCGGCCCAGCAGACTGCCGACGGAGCCATGGTTTCTTCTCTGTGCTCTTTGTGAATCCAGCATCTAAAGGGAGATGTGCCTCTAAACAGGTTCTCCTTTCTCTGGACGTAGTGTAGCGACTGCTGTTGACTTGCCCCGCGTACTCGCCCAACCCCCGCCTCGGCCCTTACTCCCCTATTCATACTCAGTCTCCGCCTACTCGCGAGGCTGAGCAAAGGCATCCAAGCAAGCAACAGTGAAATGACAAAAATGTTCTTTTCGATGGTGTATGAAATGTGTGATTTGTGCACTGCTGTACTGCAACATTAAGGTTGTAATTGTGCATTGTCTGCTCTAGCATAGGATGGACGTTACTGCTTTGATAGTTGAGCTCACCAGCTATGTGACGACTGTTGCCGACACCCAGTCACTGGACACGTTCCCCTTGCCAGTCAGCTTTGCGCAGTGGCAGTATCGTAGCCTATGAGGTTTATCCGAGGCGCGATTATTGCTAGTTGAAAACTTTACCCAATACCCCGCCTTGACGACTTGAAATATAGTCGGCAATGGCAATTTTTGGTAGTCTCCCAGGAGACTGTTTGCTTGTTGAAAGAAGTCTGAACCAGAGAGTGCGTTTGTGGGGATGGTTGGGTTAAAGCACTGCTTTGCAGATCGTGTGACTTTCTTGCTGACTGGAAAACTACAGTCTGCCACACAAATCCTTTCAGTTTTACTACTACGTGTGAAATGTATGCGTTTGAGGCTGCTAATGTTTCCATGACGGAAATGTTTGTGCCAGTTCGACGTAAAGCTAGCTGTGCAAAAGCGGCCCAGCAGACTGCCGACGGAGCCATGGTTTCTTCTCTGTGCTCTTTGTGAATCCAGCATCTAAAGGGAGATGTGCCTCTAAACAGGTTCTCCTTTCTCTGGACGTAGTGTAGCGACTGCTGTTGACTTGCCCCGCGTACTCGCCCAACCCCCGCCTCGGCCCTTACTCCCCTATTCATACTCAGTCTCCGCCTACTCGCGAGGCTGAGCAAAGGCATCCAAGCAAGCAACAGTGAAATGACAAAAATGTTCTTTTCGATGGTGTATGAAATGTGTGATTTGTGCACTGCTGTACTGCAACATTAAGGTTGTAATTGTGCATTGTCTGCTCTAGCATAGGATGGACGTTACTGCTTTGATAGTTGAGCTCACCAGCTATGTGACGACTGTTGCCGAAACCCAGTCACTGGACACGTTCCTCTTGCCCGTCAGCTTTGCGCAGTGGCAGTATCGTAGCCTATGAGGTTTATCCGAGGCGCGATTATTGCTAGTTGAAAACTTTACCCAATACCCCGCCTTGACGACTTGAAATATAGTCGGCAATGGCAATTTTTGGTAGTCTCCCAGGAGACTGTTTGCTTGTTGAAAGAAGTCTGAACCAGAGAGTGCGTTTGTGGGGATGGTTGGGTTAAAGCACTGCTTTGCAGATCGTGTGACTTTCTTGCTGACTGGAAAACTACAGTCTGCCACACAAATCCTTTCAGTTTTACTACTACGTGTGAAATGTATGCGTTTGAGGCTGCTAATGTTTCCATGACGGAAATGTTTGTGCCAGTTCGACGTAAAGCTAGCTGTGCAAAAGCTGTTGACTTGCCCCGCGTACTCGCCCAACCCCCGCCTCGGCCCTTACTCCCCTATTCATACTCAGTCTCCGCCTACTCGCGAGGCTGAGCAAAGGCATCCAAGCAAGCAACAGTGAAATGACAAAAATGTTCTTTTCGATGGTGTATGAAATGTGTGATTTGTGCACTGCTGTACTGCAACATTAAGGTTGTAATTGTGCATTGTCTGCTCTAGCATAGGATGGACGTTACTGCTTTGATAGTTGAGCTCACCAGCTATGTGACGACTGTTGCCGACACCCAGTCACTGGACACGTTCCCCTTGCCAGTCAGCTTTGCGCAGTGGCAGTATCGTAGCCTATGAGGTTTATCCAAAGCGCGATTATTGCTAGTTGAAAACTTTACCCAATACCCCGTCTTGACGACTTGAAATATAGTCGGCAATGGCAATTTTATGGTAGTCTCCCAGGCGACTGTTTGCTTGTTGAAAGAAGTCTGAACCAGAGAGTGCGTTTGTGGGGATGGTTGGGTTAAAGCACTGCTTTGCAGATCGTGTGACTTTCTTGCTGACTGGAAAACTACAGTCTGCCACACAAATCCTTTCAGTTTTACTACTACGTGTGAAATGTATGCGTTTGAGGCTGCTAATGTTTCCATGACGGAAATGTTTGTGCCAGTTCGACGTAAAGCTAGCTGTGCAAAAGCGGCCCAGCAGACTGCCGACGGAGCCATGGTTTCTTCTCTGTGCTCTTTGTGAATCCAGCATCTAAAGGGAGATGTGCCTCTAAACAGGTTCTCCTTTCTCTGGACGTAGTGTAGCGACTGCTGTTGACTTGCCCCGCGTACTCGCCCAACCCCCGCCTCGGCCCTTACTCCCCTATTCATACTCAGTCTCCGCCTACTCGCGAGGCTGAGCAAAGGCATCCAAGCAAGCAACAGTGAAATGACAAAAATGTTCTTTTCGATGGTGTATGAAATGTGTGATTTGTGCACTGCTGTACTGCAACATTAAGGTTGTAATTGTGCATTGTCTGCTCTAGCATAGGATGGACGTTACTGCTTTGATAGTTGAGCTCACCAGCTATGTGACGACTGTTGCCGACACCCAGTCACTGGACACGTTCCCCTTGCCAGTCAGCTTTGCGCAGTGGCAGTATCGTAGCCTATGAGGTTTATCCGAGGCGCGATTATTGCTAGTTGAAAACTTTACCCAATACCTGCCTTGACGACTTGAAATATAGTCGGCAATGGCAATTTTGGTAGTCTCCCAGGAGACTGTTTGCTTGTTGAAAGAAGTCTGAACCAGAGAGTGCGTTTGTGGGGATGGTTGGGTTAAAGCACTGCTTTGCAGATCGTGTGACTTTCTTGCTGACTGGAAAACTACAGTCTGCCACACAAATCCTTTCAGTTTTACTACTACGTGTGAAATGTATGCGTTTGAGGCTGCTAATGTTTCCATGACGGAAATGTTTGTGCCAGTTCGACGTGACGTGCAAAGCGGCCCAGCAGACTGCCGAGCTGTTTCTTCTCTGCTCTTTGGGAAAAGGAGATGTGCTCTAAACAGTTCTCCTTTCTCTGACTAGTGTAGCCTGCTGTTGACTTGCCCCGCGCACTCGCCCAACCCCGCCTCGGCCCTTACTCCCTATTCATACTCAGTCTCCGCCTACTCGCGAGGCTGAGCAAAGGCATCCAAGCAAGCAACAGTGAAATGACAAAAATGTTCTTTTCGATGGTGTATGAAATGTGTGATTTGTGCACTGCTGTACTGCAACATTAAGGTTGTAATTGTGCATTGTCTGCTCTAGCATAGGATGGACGTTACTGCTTTGATAGTTGAGCTCACCAGCTATGTGACGACTGTTGCCGACACCCAGTCACTGGACACGTTCCCCTTGCCAGTCAGCTTTGCGCAGTGGCAGTATCGTAGCCTATGAGGTTTATCCGAGGCGCGATTATTGCTAGTTGAAAACTTTACCCAATACCCTGCCTTGACGACTTGAAATATAGTCGGCAATGGCAATTTTTGGTAGTCTCCCAGGAGACTGTTTGCTTGTTGAAAGAAGTCTGAACCAGAGAGTGCGTTTGTGGGGATGGTTGGGTTAAAGCACTGCTTTGCAGATCGTGTGACTTTCTTGCTGACTGGAAAACTACAGTCTGCCACACAAATCCTTTCAGTTTTACTACTACGTGTGAAATGTATGCGTTTGAGGCTGCTAATGTTTCCATGACGGAAATGTTTGTGCCAGTTCGACGTAAAGCTAGCTGTGCAAAAGCGGCCCAGCAGACTGCCGACGGAGCCATGGTTTCTTCTCTGTGCTCTTTGTGAATCCAGCATCTAAAGGGAGATGTGCCTCTAAACAGGTTCTCCTTTCTCTGGACGTAGTGTAGCGACTGCTGTTGACTTGCCCCGCGTACTCGCCCAACCCCCGCCTCGGCCCTTACTCCCCTATTCATACTCAGTCTCCGCCTACTCGCGAGGCTGAGCAAAGGCATCCAAGCAAGCAACAGTGAAATGACAAAAATGTTCTTTTCGATGGTGTATGAAATGTGTGATTTGTGCACTGCTGTACTGCAACATTAAGGTTGTAATTGTGCATTGTCTGCTCTAGCATAGGATGGACGTTACTGCTTTGATAGTTGAGCTCACCAGCTATGTGACGACTGTTGCCGACACCCAGTCACTGGACACGTTCCCCTTGCCAGTCAGCTTTGCGCAGTGGCAGTATCGTAGCCTATGAGGTTTATCCGAGGCGCGATTATTGCTAGTTGAAAACTTTACCCAATACCCCGCCTTGACGACTTGAAATATAGTCGGCAATGGCAATTTTTGGTAGTCTCCCAGGAGACTGTTTGCTTGTTGAAAGAAGTCTGAACCAGAGAGTGCGTTTGTGGGGATGGTTGGGTTAAAGCACTGCTTTGCAGATCGTGGTGACTTTCTTGCTGACTGGAAAACTACAGTCTGCCACACAAATCCTTTCAGTTTTACTACTACGTGTGAAATGTATGCGTTTGAGGCTGCTAATGTTTCCATGACGGAAATGTTTGTGCCAGTTCGACGTAAAGCTAGCTGTGCAAAAGCGGCCCAGCAGACTGCCGACGGAGCCATGGTTTCTTCTCTGTGCTCTTTGTGAATCCAGCATCTAAAGGGAGATGTGCCTCTAAACAGGTTCTCCTTTCTCTGGACGTAGTGTAGCAACTGCTGTTGACTTGCCCCGCGCTCGCCCAACCCCGCCTCGGCCCTTACTCCCTATTCATACTCAGTCTCCGCCTACTCGCGAGGCTGAGCAAAGGCATCCAAGCAAGCAACAGTGAAATGACAAAAATGTTCTTTTCGATGGTGTATGAAATGTGTGATTTGTGCACTGCTGTACTGCAACATTAAGGTTGTAATTGTGCATTGTCTGCTCTAGCATAGGATGGACGTTACTGCTTTGATAGTTGAGCTCACCAGCTATGTGACGACTGTTGCCGACACCCAGTCACTGGACACGCTCCTTGCCAGTCAGCTTTGCGCAGTGGCAGTATCGTAGCCTATGAGGTTTATCCGAGGCGCGATTATTGCTAGTTGAAAACTTTACCCAATACCCCGCCTTGACGACTTGAAATATAGTCGGCAATGGCAATTGTTGGTAGTCTCCCAGGAGACTGTTTGCTTGTTGAAAGAAGTCTGAACCAGAGAGTGCGTTTGTGGGGATGGTTGGGTTAAAGCACTGCTTTGCAGATCGTGTGACTTTCTTGCTGACTGGAAAACTACAGTCTGCCACACAAATCCTTTCAGTTTTACTACTACGTGTGAAATGTATGCGTTTGAGGCTGCTAATGTTTCCATGACGGAAATGTTTGTGCCAGTTCGACGTAAAGCTAGCTGTGCAAAAGCGGCCCAGCAGACTGCCGACGGAGCCATGGTTTCTTCTCTGTGCTCTTTGTGAATCCAGCATCTAAAGGGAGATGTGCCTCTAAACAGGTTCTCCTTTCTCTGGACGTAGTGTAGCGACTGCTGTTGACTTGCCCCGCACTCGCCCAACCCCGCCGGCCCTTACTCCCTATTCATACTCAGTCTCCGCCTACTCGCGAGGCTGAGCAAAGGCATCCAAGCAAGCAACAGTGAAATGACAAAAATGTTCTTTCGATGGTGTATGAAATGTGTGATTTGTGCACTGCTGTACTGCAACATTAAGGTTGTAATTGTGCATTGTCTGCTCTAGCATAGGATGGACGTTACTGCTTTGATAGTTGAGCTCACCAGCTATGTGACGACTGTTGCCGACACCCAGTCACTGGACACGTTCCCTTGCCAGTCAGCTTTGCGCAGTGGCAGTATCGTAGCCTATGAGGTTTATCCGAGGCGATTATTGCTAGTTGAAAACTTTACCAATACCCGCCTTGACGACTTGAAATATAGTCGGCAATGGCAATTTTGGTAGTCTCCCAGGAGACTGTTTGCTTGTTGAAAGAAGTCTGAACCAGAGAGTGCGTTTGTGGGGATGGTTGGGTTAAAGCACTGCTTTGCAGATCGTGTGACTTTCTTGCTGACTGGAAAACTACAGTCTGCCACACAAATCCTTTCAGTTTTACTACTACGTGTGAAATGTATGCGTTTGAGGCTGCTAATGTTTCCATGACGGAAATGTTTGTGCCAGTTCGACGTAAAGCTAGCTGTGCAAAAGCGGCCCAGCAACTGCCGACGGAGCGCCCATGGTTTCTTCTCTGTGCTCTTTGGGAATCCAGACTGCCGATGTGCCTCTAAACCACAGTTCTCCTTTCTTGGGCGTAGTGTAGCAACTGCTGTTGACTCTAAAGGGAGATGTGCCTCTAAACAGGTTCTCAAGCCTGCTGTTGACTTGCCTCGGCCCCAACCCCGCCGCCCTTACTCCCTATTCATACTCAGTCTCCGCCTACTCGCGAGGCTGAGCAAAGGCATCCAAGCAAGCAACAGTGAAATGACAAAAATGTTCTTTTCGATGGTGTATGAAATGTGTGATTTGTGCACTGCTGTACTGCAACATTAAGGTTGTAATTGTGCATTGTCTGCTCTAGCATAGGATGGACGTTACTGCTTTGATAGTTGAGCTCACCAGCTATGTGACGACTGTTGCCGACACCCAGTCACTGGACACGTTCCCCTTGCCAGTCAGCTTTGCGCAGTGGCAGTATCGTAGCCTATGAGGTTTATCCGAGGCGCGATTATTGCTAGTTGAAAACTTTACCCAATACCCCGCCTTGACGACTTGAAATATAGTCGGCAATGGCAAGTGTTGGTAGTCTCCCAGGAGACTGTTTGCTTGTTGAAAGAAGTCTGAACCAGAGAGTGCGTTTGTGGGGATGGTTGGGTTAAAGCACTGCTTTGCAGATCGTGTGACTTTCTTGCTGACTGGAAAACTACAGTCTGCCACACAAATCCTTTCAGTTTTACTACTACGTGTGAAATGTATGCGTTTGAGGCTGCTAATGTTTCCATGACGGAAATGTTTGTGCCAGTTCGACGTAAAGCTAGCTGTGCAAAAGCGGCCCAGCAGACTGCCGACGGAGCCATGGTTTCTTCTCTGTGCTCTTTGTGAATCCAGCATCTAAAGGGAGATGTGCCTCTAAACAGGTTCTCCTTTCTCTGGACGTAGTGTAGCGACTGCTGTTGACTTGCCCCGCGTACTCGCCCAACCCCCGCCTCGGCCCTTACTCCCCTATTCATACTCAGTCTCCGCCTACTCGCGAGGCTGAGCAAAGGCATCCAAGCAAGCAACAGTGAAATGACAAAAATGTTCTTTTCGATGGTGTATGAAATGTGTGATTTGTGCACTGCTGTACTGCAACATTAAGGTTGTAATTGTGCATTGTCTGCTCTAGCATAGGATGGACGTTACTGCTTTGATAGTTGAGCTCACCAGCTATGTGACGACTGTTGCCGACACCCAGTCACTGGACACGTTCCCATTGCCAGTCAGCTTTGCGCAGTGGCAGTATCGTAACATATGAGGTTTATCCGAGGCGCGATTATTGCTAGTTGAATACTTTACCCAATACCCGCCTTGACGACTTGAAATATAGTCGGCAATGGCAATTTTGGTAGTCTCCCAGGAGACTGTTTGCTTGTTGAAAGAAGTCTGAACCAGAGAGTGCGTTTGTGGGGATGGTTGGGTTAAAGCACTGCTTTGCAGATCGTGTGACTTTCTTGCTGACTGGAAAACTACAGTCTGCCACACAAATCCTTTCAGTTTTACTACTACGTGTGAAATGTATGCGTTTGAGGCTGCTAATGTTTCCATGACGGAAATGTTTGTGCCAGTTCGACGTAAAGCTAGCTGTGCAAAAGCGGCCCAGCAGACTGCCGACGGAGCCATGGTTTCTTCTCTGTGCTCTTTGTGAATCCAGCATCTAAAGGGAGATGTGCCTCTAAACAGGTTCTCCTTTCTCTGGGCGTAGTGTAGCACTGCTGTTGACTTGCCCAGCGTACGCCCAACCCCGCCTCGCCCTTACTCCCTATTCATACTCAGTCTCCGCCTACTCGCGAGGCTGAGCAAAGGCATCCAAGCAAGCAACAGTGAAATGACAAAAATGTTCTTTTCGATGGTGTATGAAATGTGTGATTTGTGCACTGCTGTACTGCAACATTAAGGTTGTAATTGTGCATTGTCTGCTCTAGCATAGGATGGACGTTACTGCTTTGATAGTTGAGCTCACCAGCTATGTGACGACTGTTGCCGACACCCAGTCACTGGACACGTTCCCCTTGCCAGTCAGCTTTGCGCAGTGGCAGTATCGTAGCCTATGAGGTTTATCCGAGGCGCGATTATTGCTAGTTGAAAACTTTACCCCAATACCCCGCCTTGACGACTTGAAATATAGTCGGCAATGGCAATTTTGGTAGTCTCCCAGGAGACTGTTTGCTTGTTGAAAGAAGTCTGAACCAGAGAGTGCGTTTGTGGGGATGGTTGGGTTAAAGCACTGCTTTGCAGATCGTGTGACTTTCTTGCTGACTGGAAAACTACAGTCTGCCACACAAATCCTTTCAGTTTTACTACTACGTGTGAAATGTATGCGTTTGAGGCTGCTAATGTTTCCATGACGGAAATGTTTGTGCCAGTTCGACGTAAAGCTAGCTGTGCAAAAGCGGCCCAGCAGACTGCCGACGGAGCCATGGTTTCTTCTCTGTGCTCTTTGTGAATCCAGCATCTAAAGGGAGATGTGCCTCTAAACAGGTTCTCCTTTCTCTGGACGTAGTGTAGCGACTGCTGTTGACTTGCCCCGCGTACTCGCCCCAACCCCCGCCTCGGCCCTTACTCCCCTATTCATACTCAGTCTCCGCCTACTCGCGAGGCTGAGCAAAGGCATCCAAGCAAGCAACAGTGAAATGACAAAAATGTTCTTTTCGATGGTGTATGAAATGTGTGATTTGTGCACTGCTGTACTGCAACATTAAGGTTGTAATTGTGCATTGTCTGCTCTAGCATAGGATGGACGTTACTGCTTTGATAGTTGAGCTCACCAGCTATGTGACGACTGTTGCCGACACCCAGTCACTGGACACGTTCCCTTGCCAGTCAGCTTTGCGCAGTGGCAGTATCGTAGCCTATGAGGTTTATCCGAGGCGCGATTATTGCTAGTTGAAAACTTTACCCAATACCCGCCGTGACGAATTGAAATATAGTCGGCAATGGCAAAGTTTGGTAGTCTCCCAGGAGACTGTTTGCTTGTTGAAAGAAGTCTGAACCAGAGAGTGCGTTTGTGGGGATGGTTGGGTTAAAGCACTGCTTTGCAGATCGTGTGACTTTCTTGCTGACTGGAAAACTACAGTCTGCCACACAAATCCTTTCAGTTTTACTACTACGTGTGAAATGTATGCGTTTGAGGCTGCTAATGTTTCCATGACGGAAATGTTTGTGCCAGTTCGACGTAAAGCTAGCTGTGCAAAAGCGCCACAGCAGACTGCCGACGGAGCCATGGTTTCTTCTCTGTGCTCTTTGTGAATCCAGCATCTAAAGGGAGATGTGCCTCTAAACAGGTTCTCCTTTCTCTGGACGTAGTGTAGCAACTGCTGTTGACTTGCCCCGCGTACTCGCCCAACCCCCGCCTCGGCCCTTACTCCCCTATTCATACTCAGTCTCCGCCTACTCGCGAGGCTGAGCAAAGGCATCCAAGCAAGCAACAGTGAAATGACAAAAATGTTCTTTTCGATGGTGTATGAAATGTGTGATTTGTGCACTGCTGTACTGCAACATTAAGGTTGTAATTGTGCATTGTCTGCTCTAGCATAGGATGGACGTTACTGCTTTGATAGTTGAGCTCACCAGCTATGTGACGACTGTTGCCGACACCCAGTCACTGGACACGTTCCCCTTGCCAGTCAGCTTTGCGCAGTGGCAGTATCGTAGCCTATGAGGTTTATCCGAGGCGCGATTATTGCTAGTTGAAAACTTTACCCAATACCCGCCTTGACGACTTGAAATATAGTCGGCAATGGCAATGTTTGGTAGTCTCCCAGGAGACTGTTTGCTTGTTGAAAGAAGTCTGAACCAGAGAGTGCGTTTGTGGGGATGGTTGGGTTAAAGCACTGCTTTGCAGATCGTGTGACTTTCTTGCTGACTGGAAAACTACAGTCTGCCACACAAATCCTTTCAGTTTTACTACTACGTGTGAAATGTATGCGTTTGAGGCTGCTAATGTTTCCATGACGGAAATGTTTGTGCCAGTTCGACGTAAAGCTAGCTGTGCAAAAGCGGCCCAGCAGACTGCCGACGGAGCCATGGTTTCTTCTCTGTGCTCTTTGTGAATCCAGCATCTAAAGGGAGATGTGCCTCTAAACAGGTTCTCCTTTCTCTGGACGTAGTGTAGCGACTGCTGTTGACTTGCCCCGCGTACTCGCCCAACCCCCGCCTCGGCCCTTACTCCCCTATTCATACTCAGTCTCCGCCTACTCGCGAGGCTGAGCAAAGGCATCCAAGCAAGCAACAGTGAAATGACAAAAATGTTCTTTTCGATGGTGTATGAAATGTGTGATTTGTGCACTGCTGTACTGCAACATTAAGGTTGTAATTGTGCATTGTCTGCTCTAGCATAGGATGGACGTTACTGCTTTGATAGTTGAGCTCACCAGCTATGTGACGACTGTTGCCGACACCCAGTCACTGGACACGTTCTCTTGCCAGTCAGCTTTGCGCAGTGGCAGTATCGTAGCCTATGAGGTTTATCCGAGGCGCGATTATTGCTAGTTGAAAACTTTACCCCAATACCCGCCTTGACGACTTGAAATATAGTCGGCAATGGCAATTTTGGTAGTCTCCCAGGAGACTGTTTGCTTGTTGAAAGAAGTCTGAACCAGAGAGTGCGTTTGTGGGGATGGTTGGGTTAAAGCACTGCTTTGCAGATCGTGTGACTTTCTTGCTGACTGGAAAACTACAGTCTGCCACACAAATCCTTTCAGTTTTACTACTACGTGTGAAATGTATGCGTTTGAGGCTGCTAATGTTTCCATGACGGAAATGTTTGTGCCAGTTCGACGTAAAGCTAGCTGTGCAAAAGCGGCCCAGCAGACTGCCGACGGAGCCATGGTTTCTTCTCTGTGCTCTTTGGGAATCCAGCATCTAAAGGGAGATGTGCCTCTAAACAGGTTCTCCTTTCTCTGGACGTAGTGTAGCAACTGCTGTTGACTTGCCCCGCTGCTCGCCCAACCCCGCCTCGGCCCTTACTCCCTATTCATACTCAGTCTCCGCCTACTCGCGAGGCTGAGCAAAGGCATCCAAGCAAGCAACAGTGAAATGACAAAAATGTTCTTTTCGATGGTGTATGAAATGTGTGATTTGTGCACTGCTGTACTGCAACATTAAGGTTGTAATTGTGCATTGTCTGCTCTAGCATAGGATGGACGTTACTGCTTTGATAGTTGAGCTCACCAGCTATGTGACGACTGTTGCCGACACCCAGTCACTGGACACGTTCCCCTTGCCAGTCAGCTTTGCGCAGTGGCAGTATCGTAGCCTATGAGGTTTATCCGAGGCGCGATTATTGCTAGTTGAAAACTTTACCCAATACCCCGCCTTGACGACTTGAAATATAGTCGGCAATGGCAATTTTGGTAGTCTCCCAGGAGACTGTTTGCTTGTTGAAAGAAGTCTGAACCAGAGAGTGCGTTTGTGGGGATGGTTGGGTTAAAGCACTGCTTTGCAGATCGTGTGACTTTCTTGCTGACTGGGAAAACTACAGTCTGCCACACAAATCCTTTCAGTTTTACTACTACGTGTGAAATGTATGCGTTTGAGGCTGCTAATGTTTCCATGACGGAAATGTTTGTGCCAGTTCGACGTAAAGCTAGCTGTGCAAAAGCGGCCCAGCAGACTGCCGACGGAGCCATGGTTTCTTCTCTGTGCTCTTTGTGAATCCAGCATCTAAAGGGAGATGTGCCTCTAAACAGGTTCTCCTTTCTCTGGACGTAGTGTAGCAACTGCTGTTGACTTGCCCCGCGTACTCGCCCAACCCCCGCCTCGGCCCTTACTCCCCTATTCATACTCAGTCTCCGCCTACTCGCGAGGCTGAGCAAAGGCATCCAAGCAAGCAACAGTGAAATGACAAAAATGTTCTTTTCGATGGTGTATGAAATGTGTGATTTGTGCACTGCTGTACTGCAACATTAAGGTTGTAATTGTGCATTGTCTGCTCTAGCATAGGATGGACGTTACTGCTTTGATAGTTGAGCTCACCAGCTATGTGACGACTGTTGCCGACACCCAGTCACTGGACACGTTCCCCTTGCCAGTCAGCTTTGCGCAGTGGCAGTATCGTAGCCTATGAGGTTTATCCGAGGCGCGATTATTGCTAGTTGAAAACTTTACCCAATACCCCGCCTTGACGACTTGAAATATAGTCGGCAATGGCAATTTTTGGTAGTCTCCCAGGAGACTGTTTGCTTGTTGAAAGAAGTCTGAACCAGAGAGTGCGTTTGTGGGGATGGTTGGGTTAAAGCACTGCTTTGCAGATCGTGTGACTTTCTTGCTGACTGGAAAACTACAGTCTGCCACACAAATCCTTTCAGTTTTACTACTACGTGTGAAATGTATGCGTTTGAGGCTGCTAATGTTTCCATGACGGAAATGTTTGTGCCAGTTCGACGTAAAGCTAGCTGTGCAAAAGCGGCCCAGCAGACTGCCGACGGAGCCATGGTTTCTTCTCTGTGCTCTTTGTGAATCCAGCATCTAAAGGGAGATGTGCCTCTAAACAGGTTCTCCTTTCTCTGGACGTAGTGTAGCAACTGCTGTTGACTTGCCCCGCGTACTCGCCCAACCCCCGCCTCGGCCCTTACTCCCCTATTCATACTCAGTCTCCGCCTACTCGCGAGGCTGAGCAAAGGCATCCAAGCAAGCAACAGTGAAATGACAAAAATGTTCTTTTCGATGGTGTATGAAATGTGTGATTTGTGCACTGCTGTACTGCAACATTAAGGTTGTAATTGTGCATTGTCTGCTCTAGCATAGGATGGACGTTACTGCTTTGATAGTTGAGCTCACCAGCTATGTGACGACTGTTGCCGACACCCAGTCACTGGACACGTTCCCCTTGCCAGTCAGCTTTGCGCAGTGGCAGTATCGTAGCCTATGAGGTTTATCCGAGGCGCGATTATTGCTAGTTGAAAACTTTACCCAATACCCCGCCTTGACGACTTGAAATATAGTCGGCAATGGCAATTTTTGGTAGTCTCCCAGGAGACTGTTTGCTTGTTGAAAGAAGTCTGAACCAGAGAGTGCGTTTGTGGGGATGGTTGGGTTAAAGCACTGCTTTGCAGATCGTGTGACTTTCTTGCTGACTGGAAAACTACAGTCTGCCACACAAATCCTTTCAGTTTTACTACTACGTGTGAAATGTATGCGTTTGAGGCTGCTAATGTTTCCATGACGGAAATGTTTGTGCCAGTTCGACGTAAAGCTAGCTGTGCAAAAGCGGCCCAGCAGACTGCCGACGGAGCCATGGTTTCTTCTCTGTGCTCTTTGGGAATCCAGCATCTAAAGGGAGATGTGCCTCTAAACAGGTTCTCCTTTCTCTGGACGTAGTGTAGCAACTGCTGTTGACTTGCCCCGCGTACTCGCCCAACCCCGCCGGCCCTTACTCCCTATTCATACTCAGTCTCCGCCTACTCGCGAGGCTGAGCAAAGGCATCCAAGCAAGCAACAGTGAAATGACAAAAATGTTCTTTTCGATGGTGTATGAAATGTGTGATTTGTGCACTGCTGTACTGCAACATTAAGGTTGTAATTGTGCATTGTCTGCTCTAGCATAGGATGGACGTTACTGCTTTGATAGTTGAGCTCACCAGCTATGTGACGACTGTTGCCGACACCCAGTCACTGGACACGTTCCCCTTGCCAGTCAGCTTTGCGCAGTGGCAGTATCGTAGCCTATGAGGTTTATCCGAGGCGCGATTATTGCTAGTTGAAAACTTTACCCAATACCACGTCTTGACGACTTGAAATATAGTCGGCAATGGCAATTTTGGTAGTCTCCCAGGAGACTGTTTGCTTGTTGAAAGAAGTCTGAACCAGAGAGTGCGTTTGTGGGGATGGTTGGGTTAAAGCACTGCTTTGCAGATCGTGTGACTTTCTTGCTGACTGGAAAACTACAGTCTGCCACACAAATCCTTTCAGTTTTACTACTACGTGTGAAATGTATGCGTTTTTCCATTGAGGCTGCTAATGTTTCCATGACGGAAATGTTTGTGCCAGTTCGACGTAAAGCTAGCTGTGCCAAAGCGGCCCAGCAGACTGCCGACGGAGCCATGGTTTCTTCTCTGTGCTCTTTGGGAATCCAGCATCTAAAGGGAGATGTGCCTCTAAACAGGTTCTCCTTTCTCTGGACGTAGTGTAGCAACTGCTGTTGACTTGCCCCGCGTACTCGCCCAACCCCGCCTCGCCCTTACTCCCTATTCATACTCAGTCTCCGCCTACTCGCGAGGCTGAGCAAAGGCATCCAAGCAAGCAACAGTGAAATGACAAAAATGTTCTTTTCGATGGTGTATGAAATGTGTGATTTGTGCACTGCTGTACTGCAACATTAAGGTTGTAATTGTGCATTGTCTGCTCTAGCATAGGATGGACGTTACTGCTTTGATAGTTGAGCTCACCAGCTATGTGACGACTGTTGCCGACACCCAGTCACTGGACACGTTCCCCTTGCCAGTCAGCTTTGCGCAGTGGCAGTATCGTAGCCTATGAGGTTTATCCGAGGCGCGATTATTGCTAGTTGAAAACTTTACCCAATACCCGCCTTGACGACTTGAAATATAGTCGGCAATGGCAATTTTGGTAGTCTCCCAGGAGACTGTTTGCTTGTTGAAAGAAGTCTGAACCAGAGAGTGCGTTTGTGGGGATGGTTGGGTTAAAGCACTGCTTTGCAGATCGTGTGACTTTCTTGCTGACTGGAAAACTACAGTCTGCCACACAAATCCTTTCAGTTTTACTACTACGTGTGAAATGTATGCGTTTGAGGCTGCTAATGTTTCCATGACGGAAATGTTTGTGCCAGTTCGACGTAAAGCTAGCTGTGCAAAAGCGGCCCAGCAGACTGCCGACGGAGCCATGGTTTCTTCTCTGTGCTCTTTGGGAATCCAGCATCTAAAGGGAGATGTGCCTCTAAACAGGTTCTCCTTTCTCTGGACGTAGTGTAGCAACTGCTGTTGACTTGCCCAGCGCACTCGCCAACCCCGCCTCGGCCCTTACTCCCTATTCATACTCAGTCTCCGCCTACTCGCGAGGCTGAGCAAAGGCATCCAAGCAAGCAACAGTGAAATGACAAAAATGTTCTTTTCGATGGTGTATGAAATGTGTGATTTGTGCACTGCTGTACTGCAACATTAAGGTTGTAATTGTGCATTGTCTGCTCTAGCATAGGATGGACGTTACTGCTTTGATAGTTGAGCTCACCAGCTATGTGACGACTGTTGCCGACACCCAGTCACTGGACACGCTCCTTGCCAGTCAGCTTTGCGCAGTGGCAGTATCGTAGCCTATGAGGTTTATCCGAGGCGCGATTATTGCTAGTTGAAAACTTTACCCAATACCCGCCTTGACGACTTGAAATATAGTCGGCAATGGCAATTTTGGTAGTCTCCCAGGAGACTGTTTGCTTGTTGAAAGAAGTCTGAACCAGAGAGTGCGTTTGTGGGGATGGTTGGGTTAAAGCACTGCTTTGCAGATCGTGTGACTTTCTTGCTGACTGGAAAACTACAGTCTGCCACACAAATCCTTTCAGTTTTACTACTACGTGTGAAATGTATGCGTTTGAGGCTGCTAATGTTTCCATGACGGAAATGTTTGTGCCAGTTCGACGTAAAGCTAGCTGTGCAAAAGCGGCCCAGCAGACTGCCGACGGAGCCATGGTTTCTTCTCTGTGCTCTTTGGGAATCCAGCATCTAAAGGGAGATGTGCCTCTAAACAGGTTCTCCTTTCTCTGGACGTAGTGTAGCAACTGCTGTTGACTTGCCCCGCTGCACGCCCAACCCCCGCCTCGGCCCTTACTCCCCTATTCATACTCAGTCTCCGCCTACTCGCGAGGCTGAGCAAAGGCATCCAAGCAAGCAACAGTGAAATGACAAAAATGTTCTTTTCGATGGTGTATGAAATGTGTGATTTGTGCACTGCTGTACTGCAACATTAAGGTTGTAATTGTGCATTGTCTGCTCTAGCATAGGATGGACGTTACTGCTTTGATAGTTGAGCTCACCAGCTATGTGACGACTGTTGCCGACACCCAGTCACTGGACACGCTCCCTTGCCAGTCAGCTTTGCGCAGTGGCAGTATCGTAGCCTATGAGGTTTATCCGAGGCGCGATTATTGCTAGTTGAAAACTTTACCCAATACCCGCCTTGACGACTTGAAATATAGTCGGCAATGGCAATTTTGGTAGTCTCCCAGGAGACTGTTTGCTTGTTGAAAGAAGTCTGAACCAGAGAGTGCGTTTGTGGGGATGGTTGGGTTAAAGCACTGCTTTGCAGATCGTGTGACTTTCTTGCTGACTGGAAAACTACAGTCTGCCACACAAATCCTTTCAGTTTTACTACTACGTGTGAAATGTATGCGTTTGAGGCTGCTAATGTTTCCATGACGGAAATGTTTGTGCCAGTTCGACGTAAAGCTAGCTGTGCAAAAGCGGCCCAGCAGACTGCCGACGGAGCCATGGTTTCTTCTCTGTGCTCTTTGGGAATCCAGCATCTAAAGGGAGATGTGCCTCTAAACAGGTTCTCCTTTCTCTGGACGTAGTGTAGCAACTGCTGTTGACTTGCCCAGCGTACTCGCCCAACCCCGCCGGCCCTTACTCCCTATTCATACTCAGTCTCCGCCTACTCGCGAGGCTGAGCAAAGGCATCCAAGCAAGCAACAGTGAAATGACAAAAATGTTCTTTTCGATGGTGTATGAAATGTGTGATTTGTGCACTGCTGTACTGCAACATTAAGGTTGTAATTGTGCATTGTCTGCTCTAGCATAGGATGGACGTTACTGCTTTGATAGTTGAGCTCACCAGCTATGTGACGACTGTTGCCGACACCCAGTCACTGGACACGTTCCCTTGCCAGTCAGCTTTGCGCAGTGGCAGTATCGTAGCCTATGAGGTTTATCCGAGCGCGATTATTGCTAGTTGAAAACTTTACCCAATACCCCGCCTTGACGACTGGAAATATAGTCGGCAAGCGCAATATTTGGTAGTCTCCCAGGAGACTGTTTGCTTGTTGAAAGAAGTCTGAACCAGAGAGTGCGTTTGTGGGGATGGTTGGGTTAAAGCACTGCTTTGCAGATCGTGTGACTTTCTTGCTGACTGGAAAACTACAGTCTGCCACACAAATCCTTTCAGTTTTACTACTACGTGTGAAATGTATGCGTTTGAGGCTGCTAATGTTTCCATGACGGAAATGTTTGTGCCAGTTCGACGTAAAGCTAGCTGTGCAAAAGCGCCCAGCAGACTGCCGACGGAGCCATGGTTTCTTCTCTGTGCTCTTTGGGAATCCAGCATCTAAAGGGAGATGTGCCTCTAAACAGGTTCTCCTTTCTCTGGACGTAGTGTAGCAACTGCTGTTGACTTGCCCCGTACTCGCCCAACCCCGCCTCGGCCCTTACTCCCTATTCATACTCAGTCTCCGCCTACTCGCGAGGCTGAGCAAAGGCATCCAAGCAAGCAACAGTGAAATGACAAAAATGTTCTTTTCGATGGTGTATGAAATGTGTGATTTGTGCACTGCTGTACTGCAACATTAAGGTTGTAATTGTGCATTGTCTGCTCTAGCATAGGATGGACGTTACTGCTTTGATAGTTGAGCTCACCAGCTATGTGACGACTGTTGCCGACACCCAGTCACTGGACACGCCCCTTGCCAGTCAGCTTTGCGCAGTGGCAGTATCGTAGCCTATGAGGTTTATCCGAGCGCGATTATTGCTAGTTGAAAACTTTACCCAATACCCGCCTTGACGACTTGAAATATAGTCGGCAATGGCAATTTTGGTAGTCTCCCAGGAGACTGTTTGCTTGTTGAAAGAAGTCTGAACCAGAGAGTGCGTTTGTGGGGATGGTTGGGTTAAAGCACTGCTTTGCAGATCGTGTGACTTTCTTGCTGACTGGAAAACTACAGTCTGCCACACAAATCCTTTCAGTTTTACTACTACGTGTGAAATGTATGCGTTTGAGGCTGCTAATGTTTCCATGACGGAAATGTTTGTGCCAGTTCGACGTAAAGCTAGCTGTGCAAAAGCGGCCCAGCAGACTGCCGACGGAGCCATGGTTTCTTCTCTGTGCTCTTTGTGAATCCAGCATCTAAAGGGAGATGTGCCTCTAAACAGGTTCTCCTTTCTCTGGACGTAGTGTAGCAACTGCTGTTGACTTGCCCAGCGTACACGCCAACCCCGCTCGGCCCTTACTCCCTATTCATACTCAGTCTCCGCCTACTCGCGAGGCTGAGCAAAGGCATCCAAGCAAGCAACAGTGAAATGACAAAAATGTTCTTTTCGATGGTGTATGAAATGTGTGATTTGTGCACTGCTGTACTGCAACATTAAGGTTGTAATTGTGCATTGTCTGCTCTAGCATAGGATGGACGTTACTGCTTTGATAGTTGAGCTCACCAGCTATGTGACGACTGTTGCCGACACCCAGTCACTGGACACGCTCCCTTGCCAGTCAGCTTTGCGCAGTGGCAGTATCGTAGCCTATGAGGTTTATCCGAGGCGCGATTATTGCTAGTTGAAAACTTTACCCAATACCCGCCTTGACGACTTGAAATATAGTCGGCAATGGCAATTTTGGTAGTCTCCCAGGAGACTGTTTGCTTGTTGAAAGAAGTCTGAACCAGAGAGTGCGTTTGTGGGGATGGTTGGGTTAAAGCACTGCTTTGCAGATCGTGTGACTTTCTTGCTGACTGGAAAACTACAGTCTGCCACACAAATCCTTTCAGTTTTACTACTACGTGTGAAATGTATGCGTTTGAGGCTGCTAATGTTTCCATGACGGAAATGTTTGTGCCAGTTCGACGTAAAGCTAGCTGTGCAAAAGCGCCCAGCAGACTGCCGACGGAGCCATGGTTTCTTCTCTGTGCTCTTTGGGAATCCAGCATCTAAAGGGAGATGTGCCTCTAAACAGGTTCTCCTTTCTCTGGACGTAGTGTAGCGACTGCTGTTGACTTGCCCAGCGCTCGCCCAACCCCGCGCCGCCCTTACTCCCTATTCATACTCAGTCTCCGCCTACTCGCGAGGCTGAGCAAAGGCATCCAAGCAAGCAACAGTGAAATGACAAAAATGTTCTTTTCGATGGTGTATGAAATGTGTGATTTGTGCACTGCTGTACTGCAACATTAAGGTTGTAATTGTGCATTGTCTGCTCTAGCATAGGATGGACGTTACTGCTTTGATAGTTGAGCTCACCAGCTATGTGACGACTGTTGCCGACACCCAGTCACTGGACACGCTTCCCTTGCCAGTCAGCTTTGCGCAGTGGCAGTATCGTAGCCTATGAGGTTTATCCGAGGCGCGATTATTGCTAGTTGAAAACTTTACCTAATACCCGCCTTGACGACTTGAAATATAGTCGGCAATGGCAATTTTGGTAGTCTCCCAGGAGACTGTTTGCTTGTTGAAAGAAGTCTGAACCAGAGAGTGCGCTTGTGGGGATGGTTGGGTTAAAGCACTGCTTTGCAGATCGTGGTGACTTTCTTGCTGACTGGAAAACTACAGTCTGCCACACAAATCCTTTCAGTTTTACTACTACGTGTGAAATGTATGCGTTTGAGGCTGCTAATGTTTCCATGACGGAAATGTTTGTGCCAGTTCGACGTAAAGCTAGCTGTGCAAAAGCGCCCAGCAGACTGCCGACGGAGCCATGGTTTCTTCTCTGTGCTCTTTGGGAATCCAGCATCTAAAGGGAGATGTGCCTCTAAACAGGTTCTCCTTTCTCTGGACGAGTGTAGCAACTGCTGTTGACTTGCCCCGCACTCGCCCAACCCCGCCGGCCCTTACTCCCTATTCATACTCAGTCTCCGCCTACTCGCGAGGCTGAGCAAAGGCATCCAAGCAAGCAACAGTGAAATGACAAAAATGTTCTTTTCGATGGTGTATGAAATGTGTGATTTGTGCACTGCTGTACTGCAACATTAAGGTTGTAATTGTGCATTGTCTGCTCTAGCATAGGATGGACGTTACTGCTTTGATAGTTGAGCTCACCAGCTATGTGACGACTGTTGCCGACACCCAGTCACTGGACACGCCCCTTGCCAGTCAGCTTTGCGCAGTGGCAGTATCGTAGCCTATGAGGTTTATCCGAGGCGCGATTATTGCTAGTTGAAAACTTTACCAATACCCGCCTTGACGACTTGAAATATAGTCGGCAATGGCAATTTTGGTAGTCTCCCAGGAGACTGTTTGCTTGTTGAAAGAAGTCTGAACCAGAGAGTGCGTTTGTGGGGATGGTTGGGTTAAAGCACTGCTTTGCAGATCGTGGTGACTTTCTTGCTGACTGGAAAACTACAGTCTGCCACACAAATCCTTTCAGTTTTACTACTACGTGTGAAATGTATGCGTTTGAGGCTGCTAATGTTTCCATGACGGAAATGTTTGTGCCAGTTCGACGTAAAGCTAGCTGTGCAAAAGCGGCCCAGCAGACTGCCGACGGAGCCATGGTTTCTTCTCTGTGCTCTTTGGGAATCCAGCATCTAAAGGAGATGTGCCTCTAAACAGGTTCTCCTTTCTCTGGACGTAGTGTAGCAACTGCTGTTGACTTGCCCAGCGTACTCGCCCAACCCCGCCTCTCGGCCCTTACTCCCTATTCATACTCAGTCTCCGCCTACTCGCGAGGCTGAGCAAAGGCATCCAAGCAAGCAACAGTGAAATGACAAAAATGTTCTTTTCGATGGTGTATGAAATGTGTGATTTGTGCACTGCTGTACTGCAACATTAAGGTTGTAATTGTGCATTGTCTGCTCTAGCATAGGATGGACGTTACTGCTTTGATAGTTGAGCTCACCAGCTATGTGACGACTGTTGCCGACACCCAGTCACTGGACACGTCCCCTTGCCAGTCAGCTTTGCGCAGTGGCAGTATCGTAGCCTATGAGGTTTATCCGAGAGCGCGATTATTGCTAGTTGAAAACTTTACCCAAATACCCCGCCTTGACGACTTGAAATATAGTCGGCAATGGCAATTTTGGTAGTCTCCCAGGAGGCTGTTTGCTTGTTGAAAGAAGTCTGAACCAGAGAGTGCGTTTGTGGGGATGGTTGGGTTAAAGCACTGCTTTGCAGATCGTGTGACTTTCTTGCTGACTGGAAAACTACAGTCTGCCACACAAATCCTTTCAGTTTTACTACTACGTGTGAAATGTATGCGTTTGAGGCTGCTAATGTTTCCATGACGGAAATGTTTGTGCCAGTTCGACGTAAAGCTAGCTGTGCAAAAGCGGCCCAGCAGACTGCCGACGGAGCCATGGTTTCTTCTCTGTGCTCTGTGGGAATCCAGCATCTAAAGGGAGATGTGCCTCTAAACAGGTTCTCCTTTCTCTGGACGTAGTGTAGCGACTGCTGTTGACTTGACCAGCGTACTCGCCCAACCCCCGCCTCGGCCCTTACTCCCCTATTCATACTCAGTCTCCGCCTACTCGCGAGGCTGAGCAAAGGCATCCAAGCAAGCAACAGTGAAATGACAAAAATGTTCTTTTCGATGGTGTATGAAATGTGTGATTTGTGCACTGCTGTACTGCAACATTAAGGTTGTAATTGTGCATTGTCTGCTCTAGCATAGGATGGACGTTACTGCTTTGATAGTTGAGCTCACCAGCTATGTGACGACTGTTGCCGACACCCAGTCACTGGACACGCTCCCTTGCCAGTCAGCTTTGCGCAGTGGCAGTATCGTAGCCTATGAGGTTTATCCGAGGCGCGATTATTGCTAGTTGAAAACTTTACCCAATACCCCGCCTTGACGACTTGAAATATAGTCGGCAATGGCAATTTTTGGTAGTCTCCCAGGAGACTGTTTGCTTGTTGAAAGAAGTCTGAACCAGAGAGTGCGTTTGTGGGGATGGTTGGGTTAAAGCACTGCTTTGCAGATCGTGTGACTTTCTTGCTGACTGGAAAACTACAGTCTGCCACACAAATCCTTTCAGTTTTACTACTACGTGTGAAATGTATGCGTTTGAGGCTGCTAATGTTTCCATGACGGAAATGTTTGTGCCAGTTCGACGTAAAGCTAGCTGTGCAAAAGCGGCCCAGCAGACTGCCGACGGAGCCATGGTTTCTTCTCTGTGCTCTTTGGGAATCCAGCATCTAAAGGAGATGTGCCTCTAAACAGGTTCTCCTTTCTCTGGACGTAGTGTAGCAACTGCTGTTGACTTGCCCCGTACTCGCCCAACCCCGCCTCGGCCCTTACTCCCTATTAATACTCAGTCTCCGCCTACTCGCGAGGCTGAGCAAAGGCATCCAAGCAAGCAACAGTGAAATGACAAAAATGTTCTTTTCGATGGTGTATGAAATGTGTGATTTGTGCACTGCTGTACTGCAACATTAAGGTTGTAATTGTGCATTGTCTGCTCTAGCATAGGATGGACGTTACTGCTTTGATAGTTGAGCTCACCAGCTATGTGACGACTGTTGCCGACACCCAGTCACTGGACACGTTCCCTTGCCAGTCAGCTTTGCGCAGTGGCAGTATCGTAGCCTATGAGGTTTATCCGAGCGCGATTATTGCTAGTTGAAAACTTTACCCAATACCCGCCTTGACGACTTGAAATATAGTCGGCAATGGCAATTTTGGTAGTCTCCCAGGAGACTGTTTGCTTGTTGAAAGAAGTCTGAACCAGAGAGTGCGTTTGTGGGGATGGTTGGGTTAAAGCACTGCTTTGCAGATCGTGTGACTTTCTTGCTGACTGGAAAACTACAGTCTGCCACACAAATCCTTTCAGTTTTACTACTACGTGTGAAATGTATGCGTTTGAGGCTGCTAATGTTTCCATGACGGAAATGTTTGTGCCAGTTCGACGTAAAGCTAGCTGTGCAAAAGCGGCCCAGCAGACTGCCGACGGAGCCATGGTTTCTTCTCTGTGCTCTTTGGGAATCCAGCATCTAAAGGAGATGTGCCTCTAAACAGGTTCTCCTTTCTCTGGACGTAGTGTAGCAACTGCTGTTGACTTGCCCAGCGTACTCGCCCAACCCCGCCGGCCCTTACTCCCTATTCATACTCAGTCTCCGCCTACTCGCGAGGCTGAGCAAAGGCATCCAAGCAAGCAACAGTGAAATGACAAAAATGTTCTTTTCGATGGTGTATGAAATGTGTGATTTGTGCACTGCTGTACTGCAACATTAAGGTTGTAATTGTGCATTGTCTGCTCTAGCATAGGATGGACGTTACTGCTTTGATAGTTGAGCTCACCAGCTATGTGACGACTGTTGCCGACACCCAGTCACTGGACACGTTCCCTTGCCAGTCAGCTTTGCGCAGTGGCAGTATCGTAGCCTATGAGGTTTATCCGGCGCGATTATTGCTAGTTGAAAACTTTACCCAATACCCGCCTTGACGACTTGAAATATAGTCGGCAATGGCAATTTTGGTAGTCTCCCAGGAGACTGTTTGCTTGTTGAAAGAAGTCTGAACCAGAGAGTGCGTTTGTGGGGATGGTTGGGTTAAAGCACTGCTTTGCAGATCGTGTGACTTTCTTGCTGACTGGAAAACTACAGTCTGCCACACAAATCCTTTCAGTTTTACTACTACGTGTGAAATGTATGCGTTTGAGGCTGCTAATGTTTCCATGACGGAAATGTTTGTGCCAGTTCGACGTAAAGCTAGCTGTGCAAAAGCGGCCCAGCAGACTGCCGACGGAGCCATGGTTTCTTCTCTGTGCTCTTTGGGAATCCAGCATCTAAAGGAGATGTGCCTCTAAACAGGTTCTCCTTTCTCTTGACGTAGTGTAGCAAATGATGTTGACTTGCCCAGCGTACTCGCCCAACCCCCGCCTCGGCCCTTACTCCACTATTCATACTCAGTCTCCGCCTACTCGCGAGGCTGAGCAAAGGCATCCAAGCAAGCAACAGTGAAATGACAAAAATGTTCTTTTCGATGGTGTATGAAATGTGTGATTTGTGCACTGCTGTACTGCAACATTAAGGTTGTAATTGTGCATTGTCTGCTCTAGCATAGGATGGACGTTACTGCTTTGATAGTTGAGCTCACCAGCTATGTGACGACTGTTGCCGACACCCAGTCACTGGACACGTTCCCCTTGCCAGTCAGCTTTGCGCAGTGGCAGTATCGTAGCCTATGAGGTTTATCCGAGGCGCGATTATTGCTAGTTGAAAACTTTACCCAATACCCGCCTTGACGACTTGAAATATAGTCGGCAATGGCAATGGTTGGTAGTCTCCCAGGAGACTGTTTGCTTGTTGAAAGAAGTCTGAACCAGAGAGTGCGTTTGTGGGGATGGTTGGGTTAAAGCACTGCTTTGCAGATCGTGTGACTTTCTTGCTGACTGGAAAACTACAGTCTGCCACACAAATCCTTTCAGTTTTACTACTACGTGTGAAATGTATGCGTTTGAGGCTGCTAATGTTTCCATGACGGAAATGTTTGTGCCAGTTCGACGTAAAGCTAGCTGTGCAAAAGCGGCCCAGCAGACTGCCGACGGAGCCATGGTTTCTTCTCTGTGCTCTTTGGGAATCCAGCATCTAAAGGGAGATGTGCCTCTAAACAGGTTCTCCTTTCTCTGGACGTAGTGTAGCAACTGCTGTTGACTTGCCCCGCGTACTCGCCCAACCCCCGCCTCGGCCCTTACTCCCCTATTCATACTCAGTCTCCGCCTACTCGCGAGGCTGAGCAAAGGCATCCAAGCAAGCAACAGTGAAATGACAAAAATGTTCTTTTCGATGGTGTATGAAATGTGTGATTTGTGCACTGCTGTACTGCAACATTAAGGTTGTAATTGTGCATTGTCTGCTCTAGCATAGGATGGACGTTACTGCTTTGATAGTTGAGCTCACCAGCTATGTGACGACTGTTGCCGACACCCAGTCACTGGACACGTTCCCCTTGCCAGTCAGCTTTGCGCAGTGGCAGTATCGTAGCCTATGAGGTTTATCCGAGGCGCGATTATTGCTAGTTGAAAACTTTACCCAATACCCCGCCTTGACGACTTGAAATATAGTCGGCAATGGCAATATTTGCTAGTCTCCCAGGAGACTGTTTGCTTGTTGAAAGAAGTCTGAACCAGAGAGTGCGATTGTCGGGATGGTTGGGTTAAAGCACTGCTTTGCAGATCGTGGTGACTTTCTTGCTGACTGGAAAACTACAGTCTGCCACACAAATCCTTTCAGTTTTACTACTACGTGTGAAATGTATGCGTTTGAGGCTGCTAATGTTTCCATGACGGAAATGTTTGTGCCAGTTCGACGTAAAGCTAGCTGTGCAAAAGCGGCCCAGCAGACTGCCGACGGAGCCATGGTTTCTTCTCTGTGCTCTTTGGGAATCCAGCATCTAAAGGGAGATGTGCCTCTAAACAGGTTCTCCTTTCTCTGGACGTAGTGTAGCAACTGCTATTGACTTGCCCCGCGTACTCGCCCAACCCCGCTCGGCCCTTACTCCCTATTCATACTCAGTCTCCGCCTACTCGCGAGGCTGAGCAAAGGCATCCAAGCAAGCAACAGTGAAATGACAAAAATGTTCTTTTCGATGGTGTATGAAATGTGTGATTTGTGCACTGCTGTACTGCAACATTAAGGTTGTAATTGTGCATTGTCTGCTCTAGCATAGGATGGACGTTACTGCTTTGATAGTTGAGCTCACCAGCTATGTGACGACTGTTGCCGACACCCAGTCACTGGACACGTTCCCCTTGCCAGTCAGCTTTGCGCAGTGGCAGTATCGTAGCCTATGAGGTTTATCCGAGGCGCGATTATTGCTAGTTGAAAACTTTACCCAATACCCCGCCTTGACGACTTGAAATATAGTCGGCAATGGCAATTTTTGGTAGTCTCCCAGGAGACTGTTTGCTTGTTGAAAGAAGTCTGAACCAGAGAGTGCGTTTGTGGGGATGGTTGGGTTAAAGCACTGCTTTGCAGATCGTGTGACTTTCTTGCTGACTGGAAAACTACAGTCTGCCACACAAATCCTTTCAGTTTTACTACTACGTGTGAAATGTATGCGTTTGAGGCTGCTAATGTTTCCATGACGGAAATGTTTGTGCCAGTTCGACGTAAAGCTAGCTGTGCAAAAGCGGCCCAGCAGACTGCCGACGGAGCCATGGTTTCTTCTCTGTGCTCTTTGGGAATCCAGCATCTAAAGGAGATGTGCCTCTAAACAGGTTCTCCTTTCTCTGGGCGTAGTGTAGCAACTGCTGTTGACTTGCCCAGCGTACTCGCCCAACCCCCGCCTCGGCCCTTACTCCCCTATTCATACTCAGTCTCCGCCTACTCGCGAGGCTGAGCAAAGGCATCCAAGCAAGCAACAGTGAAATGACAAAAATGTTCTTTTCGATGGTGTATGAAATGTGTGATTTGTGCACTGCTGTACTGCAACATTAAGGTTGTAATTGTGCATTGTCTGCTCTAGCATAGGATGGACGTTACTGCTTTGATAGTTGAGCTCACCAGCTATGTGACGACTGTTGCCGACACCCAGTCACTGGACACGTTCCCTTGCCAGTCAGCTTTGCGCAGTGGCAGTATCGTAGCCTATGAGGTTTATCCGAGGCGCGATTATTGCTAGTTGAAAACTTTACCCAATACCCGCCTTGACGACTTGAAATATAGTCGGCAATGGCAATTTTGGTAGTCTCCCAGGAGACTGTTTGCTTGTTGAAAGAAGTCTGAACCAGAGAGTGCGTTTGTGGGGATGGTTGGGTTAAAGCACTGCTTTGCAGATCGTGTGACTTTCTTGCTGACTGGAAAACTACAGTCTGCCACACAAATCCTTTCAGTTTTACTACTACGTGTGAAATGTATGCGTTTGAGGCTGCTAATGTTTCCATGACGGAAATGTTTGTGCCAGTTCGACGTAAAGCTAGCTGTGCAAAAGCGGCCCAGCAGACTGCCGACGGAGCCATGGTTTCTTCTCTGTGCTCTTTGTGAATCCAGCATCTAAAGGGAGATGTGCCTCTAAACAGGTTCTCCTTTCTCTGGACGTAGTGTAGCGACTGCTGTTGACTTGCCCAGCGCACTCGCCCAACCCCGCCCGGCCCTTACTCCCTATTCATACTCAGTCTCCGCCTACTCGCGAGGCTGAGCAAAGGCATCCAAGCAAGCAACAGTGAAATGACAAAAATGTTCTTTTCGATGGTGTATGAAATGTGTGATTTGTGCACTGCTGTACTGCAACATTAAGGTTGTAATTGTGCATTGTCTGCTCTAGCATAGGATGGACGTTACTGCTTTGATAGTTGAGCTCACCAGCTATGTGACGACTGTTGCCGACACCCAGTCACTGGACACGTTCCCCTTGCCAGTCAGCTTTGCGCAGTGGCAGTATCGTAGCCTATGAGGTTTATCCGAGGCGCGATTATTGCTAGTTGAAAACTTTACCCAATACCCCGCCTTGACGACTTGAAATATAGTCGGCAATGGCAATTTTGGTAGTCTCCCAGGAGACTGTTTGCTTGTTGAAAGAAGTCTGAACCAGAGAGTGCGTTTGTGGGGATGGTTGGGTTAAAGCACTGCTTTGCAGATCGTGTGACTTTCTTGCTGACTGGAAAACTACAGTCTGCCACACAAATCCTTTCAGTTTTACTACTACGTGTGAAATGTATGCGTTTGAGGCTGCTAATGTTTCCATGACGGAAATGTTTGTGCCAGTTCGACGTAAAGCTAGCTGTGCAAAAGCGGCCCAGCAGACTGCCGACGGAGCCATGGTTTCTTCTCTGTGCTCTTTGTGAATCCAGCATCTAAAGGGAGATGTGCCTCTAAACAGGTTCTCCTTTCTCTGGACGTAGTGTAGCGACTGCTGTTGACTTGCCCCGCGTGCTCGCCCAACCCCGCCCGGCCCTTACTCCCCTATTCATACTCAGTCTCCGCCTACTCGCGAGGCTGAGCAAAGGCATCCAAGCAAGCAACAGTGAAATGACAAAAATGTTCTTTTCGATGGTGTATGAAATGTGTGATTTGTGCACTGCTGTACTGCAACATTAAGGTTGTAATTGTGCATTGTCTGCTCTAGCATAGGATGGACGTTACTGCTTTGATAGTTGAGCTCACCAGCTATGTGACGACTGTTGCCGACACCCAGTCACTGGACACGTTCCCCTTGCCAGTCAGCTTTGCGCAGTGGCAGTATCGTAGCCTATGAGGTTTATCCGAGGCGCGATTATTGCTAGTTGAAAACTTTACCCAATACCCCGCCTTGACGACTTGAAATATAGTCGGCAATGGCAATTTTTGGTAGTCTCCCAGGAGACTGTTTGCTTGTTGAAAGAAGTCTGAACCAGAGAGTGCGTTTGTGGGGATGGTTGGGTTAAAGCACTGCTTTGCAGATCGTGTGACTTTCTTGCTGACTGGAAAACTACAGTCTGCCACACAAATCCTTTCAGTTTTACTACTACGTGTGAAATGTATGCGTTTGAGGCTGCTAATGTTTCCATGACGGAAATGTTTGTGCCAGTTCGACGTAAAGCTAGCTGTGCAAAAGCGGCCCAGCAGACTGCCGACGGAGCCATGGTTTCTTCTCTGTGCTCTCTGGGAATCCAGCATCTAAAGGGAGATGTGCCTCTAAACAGGTTCTCCTTTCTCTGGACGTAGTGTAGCAACTGCTGTTGACTTGCCCCGCATCGCCCAACCCCGCCGGCCCTTACTCCCCTATTCATACTCAGTCTCCGCCTACTCGCGAGGCTGAGCAAAGGCATCCAAGCAAGCAACAGTGAAATGACAAAAATGTTCTTTCGATGGTGTATGAAATGTGTGATTTGTGCACTGCTGTACTGCAACATTAAGGTTGTAATTGTGCATTGTCTGCTCTAGCATAGGATGGACGTTACTGCTTTGATAGTTGAGCTCACCAGCTATGTGACGACTGTTGCCGACACCCAGTCACTGGACACGTTCCCCTTGCCAGTCAGCTTTGCGCAGTGGCAGTATCGTAGCCTATGAGGTTTATCCGAGGCGCGATTATTGCTAGTTGAAAACTTTACCCAATACCCCGCCTTGACGACTTGAAATATAGTCGGCAATGGCAATTTTTGGTAGTCTCCCAGGAGACTGTTTGCTTGTTGAAAGAAGTCTGAACCAGAGAGTGCGTTTGTGGGGATGGTTGGGTTAAAGCACTGCTTTGCAGATCGTGTGACTTTCTTGCTGACTGGAAAACTACAGTCTGCCACACAAATCCTTTCAGTTTTACTACTACGTGTGAAATGTATGCGTTTGAGGCTGCTAATGTTTCCATGACGGAAATGTTTGTGCCAGTTCGACGTAAAGCTAGCTGTGCAAAAGCGGCCCAGCAGACTGCCGACGGAGCCATGGTTTCTTCTCTGTGCTCTCTGGGAATCCAGCATCTAAAGGGAGATGTGCCTCTAAACAGGTTCTCCTTTCTCTGGACGTAGTGTAGCAACTGCTGTTGACTTGCCCCGCACGCCAACCCCCGCCTCGGCCCTTACTCCCCTATTCATACTCAGTCTCCGCCTACTCGCGAGGCTGAGCAAAGGCATCCAAGCAAGCAACAGTGAAATGACAAAAATGTTCTTTTCGATGGTGTATGAAATGTGTGATTTGTGCACTGCTGTACTGCAACATTAAGGTTGTAATTGTGCATTGTCTGCTCTAGCATAGGATGGACGTTACTGCTTTGATAGTTGAGCTCACCAGCTATGTGACGACTGTTGCCGACACCCAGTCACTGGACACGTTCCCCTTGCCAGTCAGCTTTGCGCAGTGGCAGTATCGTAGCCTATGAGGTTTATCCGAGGCGCGATTATTGCTAGTTGAAAACTTTACCTAATACCCGCCTTGACGACTTGAAATATAGTCGGCAATGGCAATTTTGGTAGTCTCCCAGGAGACTGTTTGCTTGTTGAAAGAAGTCTGAACCAGAGAGTGCGTTTGTGGGGATGGTTGGGTTAAAGCACTGCTTTGCAGATTGTGTGACTTTCTTGCTGACTGGAAAACTACAGTCTGCCACACAAATCCTTTCAGTTTTACTACTACGTGAAATGTATGCGTTTGAGGCTGCTAATGTTTCCATGACGGAAATGTTTGTGCCAGTTCGACGTAAAGCTAGCTGTGCCAAACCGGCCCATCAGACTGCCGACGGAGCCATGGGTTCTTCTCTGTGCTCTTGGTGAATCCAGCATCTAAAGGGAGATGTGCCTCTAAACAGGTTCTCCTTTCTCTGGACGTAGTGTAGCGACTGCTGTTGACTTGCCCCGCGGACTCGCCCAACCCCCGCCGCGGCCCTTACTCCCCTCTTCATACTCAGTCTCCGCCTCCTCGCGAGGCTGAGCAAAGGCATCCAAGCAAGCAACAGTGAAATGACAAAATGTTCTTTTCGATGGTGTATGAAATGTGTGATTTGTGCAATGCTGTAATGCAACATTAAGGTTGTAATTGTGCATTGTCTGATCTAGCATAGGATGGACGATACTGATTTGATAGTTGAGCTCACCAGCTATGTGACGACTGTTGCCGACACACAGTCCCTGGACACGTGCCCCTTGCCAGTCAGCTTTGCGCAGTGGCAGTATCGGAGCCTATGAGGTTTATCCGAGGCGCGATTATTGCTAGTTGAAAACTTTACCCAATACCCTGCCTTGACGACTTGAAATATAGTCGGCAATGGCAATTTTGGTAGTCTCCCAGAGACTGTTTGCTTGTTGAAAGAAGTCTGAACCAGAGCGTGCGTTTGTGGGGATGGTTGGGTTAAAGAACTGCTTTGCAGATCGTGTGACTTTCTTGCTGACTGGTAAACTTCAGTCTGCCACTCAAATCCTTTCAGTTTTACTACTACGTGTGAAATGTATGCGCGTTTGAGGCTGCTAATGTTTCCATGACGGAAATGTTTGTGCCAGTTCGACGTAAAGCTAGCTGTGCAAAAGCGCCCAGCAGACTGCCGACGGAGCCATGGTTTCTTCTCTGTGCTCTCTGGGAATCCAGCATCTAAAGGGAGATGTGCCTCTAAACAGGTTCTCCTTTCTCTGGACGTAGTGTAGCAACTGCTGTTGACTTGCCCGCGCACGCCAACCCCGCCTCGCCCTTACTCCCTATTCATACTCAGTCTCCGCCTACTCGCGAGGCTGAGCAAAGGCATCCAAGCAAGCAACAGTGAAATGACAAAAATGTTCTTTCGATGGTGTATGAAATGTGTGATTTGTGCACTGCTGTACTGCAACATTAAGGTTGTAATTGTGCATTGTCTGCTCTAGCATAGGATGGACGTTACTGCTTTGATAGTTGAGCTCACCAGCTATGTGACGACTGTTGCCGACACCCAGTCACTGGACACGCCTCTTGCCAGTCAGCTTTGGCGCAGTGGCAGTATCGTAGCCTATGAGGTTTATCCGAGGCGCGATTATTGCTAGTTGAAAACTTTACCCAATACCCCGCCTTGACGACTTGAAATATAGTCGGCAATGGCAATTTTGGTAGTCTCCCAGGAGACTGTTTGCTTGTTGAAAGAAGTCTGAACCAGAGAGTGCGCTTGTGGGGATGGTTGGGTTAAAGCACTGCTTTGCAGATCGTGGTGACTTTCTTGCTGACTGAAAACTACAGTCTGCCACACAAATCCTTTCAGTTTTACTACTACGGTGAAATGTATGCGCTTGAGGCTGCTAATGTTTCCATGACGGAAATGTTTGTGCCAGTTCGACGTAAAGCTAGCTGTGCAAAAGCGCCCAGCAGACTGCCGACGGAGCCATGGTTTCTTCTCTGTGCTCTTTGGGAATCCAGCATCTAAAGGAGATGTGCCTCTAAACAGGTTCTCCTTTCTCTGGACGTAGTGTAGCGACTGCTGTTGACTTGCCCCGCTGCACGCCAACCCCGCCGGCCCTTACTCCCTATTCATACTCAGTCTCCGCCTACTCGCGAGGCTGAGCAAAGGCATCCAAGCAAGCAACAGTGAAATAACAAAATGTTCTTTCGATGGTGTATGAAATGTGTGATTTGTGCACTGCTGTACTGCAACATTAAGGTTGTAATTGTGCATTGTCTGCTCTAGCATAGGATGGACGTTACTGCTTTGATAGTTGAGCTCACCAGCTATGTGACGACTGTTGCCGACACCCAGTCACTGGACACGCTCCCTTGCCAGTCAGCTTTGGCGCAGTGGCAGTATCGTAGCCTATGAGGTTTATCCGAGGCGATTATTGCTAGTTGAAAACTTTACCTAATACCCTGCCTTGACGACTTGAAATATAGTCGGCAATGGCAATTTTTGGTAGTCTCCCAGGAGACTGTTTGCTTGTTGAAAGAAGTCTGAACCAGAGAGTGCTTGTGGGGATGGTTGGGTTAAAGCACTGCTTTGCAGATCGTGGTGACTTTCTTGCTGACTGGAAAACTACAGTCTGCCACACAAATCCTTTCAGTTTTACTACTACGTGTGAAATGTATGCGCTTGAGGCTGCTAATGTTTCCATGACGGAAATGTTTGTGCCAGTTCGACGTAAAGCTAGCTGTGCAAAAGCGCCCAGCAGACTGCCGACGGAGCCATGGTTTCTTCTCTGTGCTCTTTGTGAATCCAGCATCTAAAGGGAGATGTGCCTCTAAACAGGTTCTCCTTTCTCTGGACGTAGTGTAGCGACTGCTGTTGACTTGCCCGCTGCATCGCCAACCCCGCCGGCCCTTACTCCCTATTCATACTCAGTCTCCGCCTACTCGCGAGGCTGAGCAAAGGCATCCAAGCAAGCAACAGTGAAATGACAAAAATGTTCTTTTCGATGGTGTATGAAATGTGTGATTTGTGCACTGCTGTACTGCAACATTAAGGTTGTAATTGTGCATTGTCTGCTCTAGCATAGGATGGACGCACTGCTTTGATAGTTGAGCTCACCAGCTATGTGACGACTGTTGCCGACACCCAGTCACTGGACACGCTCCTTGCCAGTCAGCTTTGGCGCAGTGGCAGTATCGTAGCCTATGAGGTTTATCCGAGGCGCGATTATTGCTAGTTGAAAACTTTACCTAATACCCGCTTTGACGACTTGAAATATAGTCGGCAATGGCAATTTTGGTAGTCTCCCAGGAGACTGTGTGCTTGTTGAAAGTAGTCTGAACCAGAGAGTGCGCTTGTGGGGATGGTTGGGTTAAAGCACTGCTTTGCAGATCGTGGTGACTTTCTTGCTGACTGGAAAACTACAGTCTGCCACACAAATCCTTTCAGTTTTACTACTACGTGAAATGTATGCGCTTGAGGCTGCTAATGTTTCCATGACGGAAATGTTTGTGCCAGTTCGACGTAAAGCTAGCTGTGCAAAAGCGGCCCAGCAGACTGCCGACGGAGCCATGGTTTCTTCTCTGTGCTCTCTGGGAATCCAGCATCTAAAGGAGATGTGCCTCTAAACAGGTTCTCCTTTCTCTGGACGAGTGTAGCAACTGCTGTTGACTTGCCCCGCAGCACGCCCAACCCCGCCGGCCCTTACTCCCTATTCATACTCAGTCTCCGCCTACTCGCGAGGCTGAGCAAAGGCATACAAGCAAGCAACAGTGAAATGACAAAAATGATCTTTTATATGGTGTATGTAATGTGTGATTTGTGCACTGCTGTACTGCAACATTAAGGATGAAATTGAGCATTGTCTGCTCTAGCATAGGATGGACGTTACTGCTTTGATAGTTGAGCTCACCAGCTATGTGACGACTGTTGCCGACACCCAGTCACTGGACACGTTCCCCTTGCCAGTCAGCTTTGCGCAGTGGCAGTATCGTAGCCTATGAGGTTTATCCGAGGCGCGATTATTGCTAGTTGAAAACTTTACCCAATACCCCGCCTTGACGACTTGAAATATAGTCGGCAATGGCAATTTTTGGTAGTCTCCCAGGAGACTGTTTGCTTGTTGAAAGTGCGTTTGTCAGGGTGGTTGGGTTAAAGCACTGTTTTGCAGATCGTGTGACTTTTTTGCTGACTGGAAAACTACAGTCTGCCACACAAAGCCTTTCAGTTTTACTACTACGTGTGAAATTTATGCGTTTGAGGCTGCTAATGTTGCCCTGCCTACTCGCAAGGCTGAGCAAAGGCATTCAAGCAAGCAACAGTGAAATGACAAAAATGCTCTTTTTTCGATGGTGTGTAAAATGTGTGTGTTTTGTGCAGTGTGCATTGCTGTAACAGAGCCGTGATTTCCAGAAGTTTTGCCGGCAGTGAGCAAGCACCGCAGTAGAACCCACTGAATGAAAAAGCAACCACTTGATTTATTTTAGATATTAGAGATATTGAGAGCAATCTACATATTACTAACACTGGATAATTTTTCTGAATCTTAATTTTCTGATTAAGACAAGACAAAATTTGCATTTGCATAGTCTCAATGAGGGTATGTCAAAACCTGAAGTAGAGGACCACTGTCGTTATCTTGATTATCATCAGAAAGAATAAGATGTAGTTACCAGGATTTTAGTGTAGAATAATAAATCACTTAGATCAATGAAGTACTACTACTTCTACATGTTACCAATGAACATGTTTGAACCACCAGTGAATCTTGACTCTCAGCTCTCTTCCTGAGATGTGATTCTTTACTCCTTTCCCCTGTGTTCTCCAGGTAGTTGTCCTTTCCTCTAGTGATAACCCTATTCCTGAGGAGATGGCCAAGAAGCTCTCGAAACAGATAGGCTGTGAGATCAGGCACAACGTGGGGGACAAGCTGTCGGAGGTGGACAAGCTGCGGAAGGACCGTGATCTAGACTGGAAGGAGGTTGCTTACATGGGTATGTAGTGCCATCCTCACTAAACATTTACATCATCTACATTTATGCATTTGGCAGACACTTTCATCCAAAGCAACTTACAGTAAGAGGATTAGCATTCAAGCTACAATACAATTAAAAATTTTCTAAGAGTATGACTTGCTAACAGGAAATTGTCAGAATATTGTGATAGAAATGCTAGCTCAAAAGAACAAAGATTCTGAGACAAAAAAAGACTATTAATGTGGCTACAGCATTAAAATACACCAACACATGTCGGCCCTGCGGCCATCATCACACACCTACAACTACGTCCCCTCCCAAGAGCACCAATGGTGTCAAGGCACACTGGCAGCACTCCAACAAACTTTTCTTTGTAATCAGAGAAGCTTTCGATGAAGGATTGTTTATACCAGGCAAATGTGTGTTGTAATGTTGCTTTTTTGTTTTGTAAACATAACATTCCAGTACATAGGAAACACATGTTTTTGCCTCAGACAAGACCTTAAAATTGAAATTCAGTGAATATTCACAGCAGTTATCCTGAATTGTGATGTCATCATGATGTCCCAGGAAATGATGAGCCAGATGTGCAGTGTTTGAACCTGTCAGGCCTGAGCGCAGTACCACTGGATGCCCCGTTGGTGTCACTCAACGCAGCCAAGTATGCTTGCCACAGCGCAGCAGGGCGCGGAGCGCTCCGTGAGTTCGCCGAGCACATCCTCCTGCTCAAGAAGAAGGCCAAGTCCCAGATGGAGCAAGACCGTATCACAGACCGCACCACAGTGGAAACTTCTGGAGAATGTTTTTCACAAACACTGGTTTCACAGAGCTAAGAGGATTTTTTTTTAGAATAAGTCCAGTGATAAAATACATGGTGGAAGATACAAGCTATTAAAACAATAAAACGACTTGCCTCATGTGGCTTTGAGAGGTTGGGCTATTTGTCTGTAATTTCAAAAGCTTGTTTATGCTTTCCCAAAGATAGAAAGGTGTTTTGCCATGTCTGTTTGTCCTTGCTCTGTGGGATTGAAAATGGAATGGAAAATGGATAATCACTGCTGTTTGACAGTCTCTGTTTAAAAGATATATGCTTTTAAACAGATCTTGGTACTTGATGAAATAAAGCTAATTTTCTGAATGTTTACTTTGTACTTGTGTACTTTTTTTTTATTTGTGCCTTGTTTTATGATTTCTGTGTCCTGCCAATTGAAGTCAGAGAGGGAGTCCCTAATACAAACCAGGAGTTTAAATTGTAAAATTTTTGTTACTTGTTTTCTTGTTTACTTATCCTTTTCTTTCACTGTGTCTGGCTTGAATGACAAACTTGCATCACAGAAATAATCAATTCGGTATACTTGTTTAACTTGACTGACAACACTGAACTGCTTTTCTCATATTTTCCTGAATGTTTTTGATATATAGTGCATCTGAAATCACATCATTATAATATGTATTTTTGTAAACATCTAACAATGTTTCTGAAAAAGTTTCTAAAAATGTGAGAACTCCGTCTGGCTGTAGACATTGAAGTTATGAAGAATGAAATTTGCTTTACAATATTTCTAAACCTATGCATGGACAAATCAATGTGAAGGATGTGAGTCATTATTTCTTAATACAACTTCTGTGAAATGATGCCAGAGGTTTGCCTGTTGTTCTACTTTAAACAAGTTATAGATTAGTGTAGATTTTAATCGAGTGGATGGATGGACTGTTTATGATGGCACAAGTTCACACAAAACCTCAAGATTAATTCTGTCTTGTTCATTCTGGGATTTAATTTAAATGTAAACCTGTGTTTGGGAAAAATGAACAACATGAACATTAATTATATCTGATAAATAAATATTGATTTCTTAAATTTGACTTGTTGCTTATGAGTGCATCCAACATTTCTTTTCTTCAGAGTTGCAGTTGCGATGGATTTACACTAGATGGCAGTAATTCTGTAGTAGACTATCATGAAGATTGTGTCATTTAAACACAGCATGCCTTGTATAATATTGGATGAGTTCAAATTGAATCCAGTACCATCACAGTCTCATACTTGTTATACAAGGTATTTCAATAAAAACAGCACCCTGCTAAGCAGAATCAATCCATTAGTAAGCTCTTATACAGACAAAACTAACTTCAGGGGATAGTTGTTGTAAATTACACTTTCATTATCCCTTATATTATGCAAATTAACTTCTGGTTCAACTAAGTGAAGTGGAAGTCATACATCTCCTTTGTGCAGTTGTAAGTAGGGACAGAGGTGGCATAGTTTACTTGTGTACTTTCTTAGCCTTATGTTTCTGCATACCACCCTTTGCAACTGGTTGGAAAGGTTGCATGCCCAGCTCTCTGCTGTTCGCACTTCTAAACCTCTCTGCAGCAACACACAGCACAAACCACATCATGAAATTTTCTGATGACACAACTGTGGTAGGTTTGATAAGCAGAGGCAATGAGGGCACGTACAGAGAGGAGGTGACTCAGCAACTGATGCACTCACAACAACCTGTCCCTCAATGTGGACAAAACAAAAGAACTGATCATTCATTTCATTTCATGCTTGAATGTTATCCTCTTTTGTAAGTCGCTTTGGATAAAAGCATCTGCTGAATGCATTTGTAATGTAATGTATTTCAGAAGACCTCCAGGCAAACACACTCAACTGTCCACAGTGCACTGTGAACAACCTTCCAGTTGAGACTGTTCTGGATGCAAAGTTTCTGGGCGTACAGGTCACAGACAACCCCATATGGACCAAGAACACCACACACATTACAAAGAGGATTGTGAGGACGGCTGGGAAAAGGTACTGCAGTATAACTGCCCGTACCTCCAGAATGGGGAAGAGTTTCTTCCCTCAAACAGTCAACCTGTTGAACAACAAAACATGACACACTGAACTGAATGCACACCTGCACTTTTTCTATGCTGCTAAACATTATATTCTATCTCCACCCCACTTTGAATCTCTCTACAATCATTGCTCTGTTACAAGTCTACATATGCCCTGTTTTGTTGTCTGTTGTCTGATGCACTTTATGTATATTTATGTTTATATTACATGTGCACTAAATGTAGCCAAATTGCACTAAATGTAGCCTGTCTCAAATATATTCTATGTATCTTGAAACATTGTTTCATCTCACAGTATAGAGTGTATATGGCTGAAATGACAATAAAACCCACTTGACTTGACTTATCCTTCTCTCTCTGCTCTTTTGATGTAGTTTGAGGATCCTGAAGGGGGCAGTGTCTGCTTAATGTCTACATAAAGGAGCCAAGGCCGCAAAGCACCAAACAACCTGCCACAGATTGCTTTAGGTAATATAAAAAGTCACTGTTGAATTATTGGATGTAACATTTATCTTATTTACTTACTCAATTTATTCACGCTGAAATGCAATTTGAGATATCCATTTGCCTGTTGTGATTTTGTATAGTACACTATACACACTATGATTCTATAAAGAGGCTCTTTAAGTCAATACAACTAACAGTTCATAAAAATGAAATTATACCTCAAAATATTAAGATTGATGACAAAGTGAGGTTCAAAGTGTCATGCCAGTAGGTGTTTAGATTTTAGTTGTGTGATGGAAAGTTTTTTTGCAAGCAAGGAAGCAAGCAAGCAAATAAATAAATAACTAGATTTATAAATAAATAAATGCTACATCCGTGATGATCGTGGTGTGAATGTAATATTGGAAATTTCATGGGATCTCAGACAGTTTATTAACAGAAGTACAAGCACAAGAATAGTCTGGGTTGGTTAGAAGGAGGAAGAAAACACAAACGCACATTAGAGAGAACCCACTGCCTTGGCAACCCTGTGATGCTGGATGCTGTCGCTATGGTAACTCAGTTTCACCTAGTGCAGATTATTATTACAGAATGTTTGAATGTTCCGAAACCAAGGATATGACATTCTCTCTCAGATTTGATTAGAAAAAAAATCCTGCGGTTATTAATGACAGAAGAACATTTTAAACGTCCCTCGAGGACACCACGGCCCCACCTCATTTTATACGTCCATACCAATTGTGATTAAAATTTCTCCACATCTTTTAGTTTAGTCTTTCAATTTAGCCGTTCAATTTATTCATTCAATTAAGGCCATGGCCCTGTTTTTTCTCTGCATGTGAACAAGGGTGAACTCAATTAATTGCTGAAAACCATGGCAGTCATCATTGTCTGCTTGTCCGTGTTAGTGCTCCAGGATTCCCCAGTGAGAGGAAAGCATACGCACACACACACACACACACACATAAACACACTCTACATGACACACAGTTGCAGCACTCACTGTTTCAAAGAATTAAACTGTCCCTGTGGTTGCATCTTAAAAACCGAGACAAGCCAACACAATAAAACTTCATGCGCAGCCCAGATATGGTCTTAATTGTTCTGCAGAGAAGACAGATTAAATTGTTCCAGTCAAGTGTATGCCTAAACGTCCCTGTTTCAACTTCACTCTGTGGCTTCATGGTGATAATGGAAATGCAACTTATCATTTATGAGTGCCAGACTTTATTATTTAACCTGCAGTGTTTATCTGAAATAATTCAGAGCACCAGTGCCAAGCAATTGCTAACAAGCAGCAAATACCACTCTGTGTTTGCGTTTGTGTATTCTTTACATAGAGCAATTAATATGAGACAGGCATCTGAGACTGTGCTTTTATAGACTTATAGTTTCATTCACTCTCAGGAGTGGAGTAGAGAGAGAAGGCAGAAGTGTAGAAACTGAAGGTAATTACTGTAGTCCGTTACTTAGATCACCTATAGTGTGTGAAATAGGCTTGCAATGATTAATCATTAAATTAAAAACTATTTTGATGATTAATCATTAAATTAATCAAAAACTATTCGATAAATTGACTTGTGTAAAGAAAAACAAGTAAAAATATATGACTGCAGCTTATTAAACTTGAAAAATGTCAGCTTTTTTATGTAGCCTAGACAAATATGACATTTGTATTAGCATAACATGTATTTGTCCAGTCCAGTTGCTGAAAACTTTAAATTAGATCCTTCACTCTTCTCTTCACCATTTTGATCCATTCTTTTATCCATCTTTTTATCTTTTGTTTTCTCTTTTTTTCTCATGCTGGCCTTGGAGTAGTGTCATTATGATAAGCAATGTTTAGATGAGATAAAATATGAAACAACAGAAAAGAATGAATCAAGAATGAATCATGTTGAAGCATTTTTTTAAGAATATGTGTTGTACCTGTTTTTTGTTGTTGTTGCTGTACTCTGTAACAACATTATCTCAACAAGGATTCAAACACTTTAAGTCAGACTCTTATAGAACCAGATACTTTATTCCTTTTCGTATTTGAGAAGTTTGCCAGTGTTGGTGTTTTTATAATTGCATGACAAAAGAGTGAACCTGTCTCATTTTACTTAGCTGTCTCCTGTTTTTAGTAGTCTTAGGCCCTGTTCCATTTCCACCACTTCCTCTTGTTTTTGGTCCTAGCACTCGGTTGTGTGTGTTCACGTGCAAGGGTCGGGTGTCACAATACTTTTAAGATCAAGGGGAAGTGCTTTTCAGCCCTAAAACCACCCCTTTAAATGGAGAGATTTCAGGTGCAGACTTCGAACGAAGTTTAGGGTGATTACCCAGGATACCTTGTGTGTTTACACAGTGAGAGTCAAGAAAACAGTTAAAGAAAGATGATGGCAATCAGGCAAGCAAAATTCAAAACATGTCAGGGGTGGGGTTGATGCAAATTCAAAGAAATTATGGTCAGTCAGAACATGAACATTAGAAAAAATCATTCAGGATAGACATAAAATATCTGTTGTTCTGATGATCTGAGTGTTTTGAGAGGCCAACAAATTTACACATTTACCATTTACTATTTACATACTGCAATACCAATTATCTTTTTTTTTCTTTTTTTTATTTTAAAGAATGGTATGTAGAACAGTGTGTTAGGAATCTTCCGATGATCATTAATGACGTTGACATTAGAACCAATGATGTAAACAAACCTCCAGCAAACCCAGGGTCCCTCCACTCTGTCACCTGTAAAACGTTGAAGACCACTGTCCTACTCTATCTACTTTTGTCTAGAGTCTGGTCTGCAACAGGGAGAGAAGTGAAACTTGTTATCCTCACTGAAATTCAGGAGGGGAAGGCCAAAATGAGTTGCGTGACTGAAGCTAAAAAACAGCACATTAGTGCACATCTGTGGAATAAAAGTCTCCCTGTATCTCTGATAAATAAAGAGGGGTGGGGTGTTGTTGTGGGGGGTGGGGGGGTGCAGTCTGGGCCACGAGAGGCTTCAGCTGGAAACAGCCCTGTCTCGAAGGATCGATGGCGCTTGTAGCTGCTTGCCTTGACGGCGGCTCCCATCACTGCTTTCCCCGCATGCTGGAACCAATTACACAGAATTGATGCAGCAGAATGTGTGTGTGTGTGTGTGTGTATGTGTATTTGTGTGTGTGTGTGTGTGTGTCTGTCTGCATGTTATACCTGTGTTGTGAGAGGGGTTTTAAATGTGCTCCTGCTGTGTGTCTGTCTGTCTGTCTGTCTGTCCATGTGTGTGTGCGTGCGCATGTGTGTGTGTGCATGTGTTTGCAGGCCTCAGGTGTGAGTGGTGATTGGCTGACATGCCTGGGGTTGTGAGGTCGCAGAACTTCCTGTCTGCCAATTATAATCGGGTTTAAAAAAAATACACTCTGTTTCTGAGCTCATCAGCTACATCAACCGGCCAGTCTTCTCCTCTCTGTCATCTCCGGGCCCCAGGTGCTGAAGAGTGGATTTGCTTGATGAGCGACGTGCACATAAGATGGGGGTGAGTTTTGAATTTGGTTCTATTTATAACCCCACAAGCCGTCCACTTGACGAGAGAACAAGCATTGTGACTGATGGAGATGCTGTGGAAGAGAGGCAGCCCTGTGAGAAGAATAATCTTTCACCTGAAATGTCACAAAATGCCATCCAGGGGGATTGTTGCTGTCAGCACACTCATAGGAGTCCAGGGTGAATCAACCCAGAGCCCTGTTGTTTGAAGTCACCAAGTCCTGTCAGCAGGAAGAAGAACAAGAAAATTTGGTATAACGTACAACAAATAGCAGAATGGCCGCTAACGCTAACTGATAAAGGCAGGGATGCTAGTTGCCCTTGGCCTCATTCAAGTTTGATTAGCTTCTGGTTTGCAAATACCTCAGTCCTTCCTTTAATGGAGAATTCAAAACATTTAAATCTAAATTGTAATATTCAATGCTACATGATGTTTTATATATATTTAAGGGTGCTTAGTAGCCTGACATGCCATCCTATAACATCAAAATGTATAGTGACACACACACAAACACACACATACACACACATACAGGATGATTAATGCACTGCCTGGCTCTTTGGACATGGTGAGAACACATTCATTACATGGTGGCAATGATTTGTCAAAATGTCCAGTCTCCCATTCATCATTTCCACCACCCCATCACACACACACACACACACACACATGTCACTCAGTGTGTGAAAGTGGCTCAGATGTAGTCTCTGGGTTCTCTGAGGAGATGGTGTGGACTTTATGTACTGTTCCAATGTACTTTGAATATCCATACAGGACAGAAGGTCAGAATGCAGAGGTTGAAACTTTCATGTATACGGTTCTTTACAGTTTCCTAACTGGCTTTGTTTAGTTGGTATTAGTTGGGAATTATATTGAGATGTAAGGGATGCTTTCATGTGACGTCTGAAAGAATGAAAAGATTAACTTGTGTAGTTGTGTACTTGTGTTAACTTGTGTATATCTGCACTTTCATTACTGACAGTAAAAATGTGTTTCCTTGTTCAAGTTTTGAAAGGCGGCTACATACTGATCTACCACTCATGTGTCTGTTGTGCAGAAGGCCAAGCAATGTATCAACATGCCAACTCTAATGTGTCTGTGCATATACAGACATTTTATCAGTTTATTCTCAAGTGTTTGCACTGAGAGACAATCTTCTGTCTGTGACAAAGAGCAGTGGCAGGTTAGAGAGGTTCATTCATCCAGAGGGAATGAATGAATGAATGGGACTCAGACCCATGAAAGTTTATATATACCTTCTGCTTGCTGTGATTCTCCTGTCCTGGGTGAATTATGGCATCTATTGGGGTTTTTGCCACTTTCAATTTGGACCCTGTCGGTGACAGCTTCGGACCTCTCAGCAAGAGGTGTGGGAGTTTTATTGGAGGCAACGGAGCGCTCCTGTTCTGTTCTTTGTGATACTGCACAACTTTGACAGGAGATGTCTTCACACCTTATTGTATGTAAGTGAGTGAGTGCTGCTGTACTGTTTTTTTTCACAGGATTTTATCCCATACAAAGTTGCCTGTTTGATTTGTCAGGTTAGGAGTGTATGCCAACCTGGACAGTGACTGCAGAGAAAGTGGCTTGAATTAAGAAACTAAGCTGTTAGATGAAAGAAGGCCTCATGGTTAAAAGAACACTTGAAGTGAACTTACAAAATAAAATATGCATGTCTATGTCGGATGAAAAATTACACAGAATAATCTGAAGAGGCATAACTCCTAATATGGATTATTTTGCAAAGCCTCTAAGTATTGCTTAATAAGGGGCTTTCAGGCACCCTTTCTTTTTCTCATCCTCCTCCTCACCTCTTACATCACTTGCATTCCATCCACACACTCACATACATTCTATTTCTCTCCCCTAGACATCTTCGTTTTGACTGGTATCCTAATTATTCTTGATTACTTTTTAAATAAATATATTTCGGTTAACCACACCATGTTGTCTGTCTCCCTCTTTATGTTTCGGTTCTGAGCTGGCTGTAACAGAAACACTGGACAAAACCCTCCTTAATGCTGAGACTCTAAAAGCTGCTGGAAGAGATTACTGTTGCAATACTTGCTCTAGCGTTTTTAATAGTCTGATTGCAATCATTAAAATACAGAAAAATACAAACAAAATAAAGAAATACAAACAAAGAAAAAGAAACATCTGTGGTTCGTTATTTGGCACTCAGCACTGTGACACAACAGGGCTATGGTGTCATCCTCATGGTCTCATGGTGGTGACAGGATGGTTTCATCAACGGTCTCATCAACGCCCCCACGGTGTTCCAGGCGCTGGTCAACGACGTGCTGCGTGACATGCTGAACCGTTTCGTCTTTGTCTACTTGGACGACATCCTGATTTTCTCCAAGAATCTGTCTGAGCACACGCAGCACGTCTGCCTAGTCCTCCGTCGTCTCCTGGAGAACTCTCTCTTTGTGAAAGCAGAAAAGTGTGAGTTCCACGTGAAGACCGTGGCCTTCCTGGGCTACATCGTGGCAGAGGGGTCTTATATGCTGTCAGCACAATTCCTCCAACCGGCCACCAGCCCCTGCCGATTCCCACGCGTCCCTGGTCCCACATTTCTTTGGACTTTGTCACCGGCTTGCCAGCCTCGGAGGGGAAAACAGCGATTCTCACTGTAGTAGACCGGTTTAGTAAGATGGCCCACTTTATTCCCTTGCCCAAGCTTCCATCTGCTCGTGAGACCGCAAGGGAGGTGCTACACTACATTTTCCGTATCCATGGCATCCCCTCCGACATAGTCTCTGACCGTAGTCCCCAGTTTACCTCCAACTTTTGGAAGGAGTTCTGCCATCTACTGGGGGCCACGGTCAGTCTATCCTCTGGATTCCACCCCCAATCTAATGGGCTTCCAAGAGTCCTCTTGCGTGAGTCTAGCAGCTCATTTGAGTGGAGTACGCGCACAATTCCCTCTCCTGTTCAGCCACTGGCATGTCCCCTTTTCAGTGTGTTTACGGTTACCAGCCACCCTTGTTCCCTAGCCAGGAGGGGGAGGCTTCCTGCCCTTCGGCCCTGGCCAACGCCCGCTGCTGCCGCCGCACAGCTCGCGCCACGCTCCTCCGCACAGTCACCAGCTACTGGAGGCTGGAGCCAACCGCCGTCAGACCCCTGCTCCCTCTTACCGGGTGGGCCAGAAAGTGTGGCTCTCAGCCAAAGACCTGCCGCTGCAAGTGGAGTCACGCAAGCTGGCCCCCCGTTTCCTGGGTTCTTTCCCCATTGAGCGGGTCATCAGCCCGACGGTGGTTCGGCCTTCCCTGTTTCAAGAGTCAAACCGACCCACAACCGTCTGAGAGGCCGCGGCATCCAGTACCTGGTGGACTGGGAGGGGTACGGTCCAGAGGAGAGATCCTGGGTCCCCGCCAGCAGGATTCTGGATCAGACCTTAATCTCAGACTTCCACCGGCAGCACCCTGACCAACCATCTCTCCGTCGGGGCCAGCCTAGGGCCCCGACTCTGCTCCTGCTCCAATCCTGCCCTCCAATGAGGATGAGGCCGTGGCATCAGACCGCTCAGAGGAGTTCTAATCCCTCCGCCAGGTTTCCCCCTCCACCCACCCGGGTTGGTGTTACCTTTGGGGACTTCTGGGGCCGCTTCACCTGCTTTCACTGATTGTTCTCTATCGTTCTCCCCAGCTGTGTCTTGTCTTCCCCTTGTCCGTGGTTATTTATTCTCCTCTGTTTCCTCCACTCCTTGTCGGAGAATTAGCGAACCTGCACGCGTCTATTGCTGAAGGCAAGCATCACAATTCTGACTCCTGTCTGTTCCTCTGTTTTCCCGTGTTTGTTACCTGCATCTATTTCCTGCCCGTACCCTGTTTTCCCATCTGGTTCCTGGTCTGTTTCTGTTTGTCTCTGTCTTCTGAAAGATCGTCTGCCTGTTGCCAAACCCGGACTGCCTTTGACCTACGCCTTAGCCCCTCTGTCCCTGGTACCGATCCGTGCTCTGTCCTTGACTAACGCTCAGCGCTCCAGGCCCGGCTACTGACCCGCCGCCTGCCTGCGACTATCGCCTGCTCTCTTGCCCCGGCTTCTGACTCGCCGCCCGTCCCCGACCAACGCTCTACTCCTCTGCCCCGGTAACCCGATCCGACACCTGCTTGACCACAAGTGCTCCTGCCTGCCCTTCCCTGCTCTACGCGCCTCCTACACCTCCGCGCCGAGGGCGCTCTCACGGAGCACACCCACACTCCCTTTTCCCCCAATCTAGAAATAAAGGCTTTTACAACGTGATGCTATTGTGGTCCATTCTGTCCGTTCTCTGACATGTGGGTTGATTCACACCAGATAATCTCTTTAACTTAACTGAGATCCCACTTGCCCCTTACGCACTTTATTGATATTGTTGGTGAGAAAAGCCCCCATCTGCAAAATGAACAGTTGAAAACAGTTTCCACCCTGAGTTTAGGGATCCCTGTGACAACTCTACCTGAACCTGACACATTGCAAATGATTTAGGAAGCCTTGAACTGATTAACTTCCGTGTTAGGAAAACCTCAAACAGGTTTCCCGAAAAGCTTGGAGTTGATTAAATAGTTCTGCTTGAGTGGCCTCAATTAAATCAGCGCAGTTGTGACTAAGCTAAATCCAAACTGGGAACAGTGATGTGTCTGTGTGTGTGTGTGTGAGATACAGAGAGCAAGAGAGTTTGTGTGTTTCTTTAAGATTGAGTATGTGGGAAGCGAGAAAACTTTTAATTTAGTTTTCTTTTTTGAATGACCAATAACAACAACGGCACTGGGAATGGTATTTCCTGTGCTTTTAATCGTTAATCGTTCCGGGAACACTGACTTTTAGTTTGGTAGCGTCATAGGGCACTAATTTAAACTAAATCAATGTGTCAGTGAGCCAGTTGTCTTGTGTTTGAACAAAAGCTGAGCTAAAGCTCTCAGGGTCTTATGAGCTCAGTGCTCTACTCTGGTATTGGTAGTGGTGGTAGACAGGTCATCTGATTAAAAACTTAGACCTATGTTCTTACATGCTTTCTGACAATATCTTAAGAGAAAACTGACAGGAAAATAGGCCTATTTTTTCAGCAGACAGTCTGTCTACAGTCGATGTATTTGTACTGTATAATGATAATAACATTCCTTGCATTATGAAACAACAACCAAACATCAACTTGGCACAGATCAAAAACCCGGAAGTAAATCTGGATTCTCTTAAAATCGCTTATGTCTTTTGTTAAGTCCTCGTGAATTCAAACATTTCATTGACCCCAGGTCAACATGATGTGGATAGACCCCTAGAAACATGGGACTTCACTTGTAGGTGTATAAAACCTTTCTGAGGTGCTCTTGTTATATAAGACAACATAATAAGTCCTGAGAGATAAAAGAGAATATTGCTGCTGTGTTAGTGTTGGTATTGAGGTGCTGAAAATCTGGATAGTGTTCTATCTCCGTGTATTGTGACAGAATTTCACCATGGACACCCCCAAAATTAGTCCTTGTGAGAAACAAACCAAACCTGCTGCCATATAGCACCTCAAATCCCTCTGCCAGATCGACTGTCACTCGCTTACCTGGTTTATTTAGTTGCCTTGTCACACAGGCAAACATTTGAAGGTTTAGCTGAAAATTTGGATTTGTGTGCGTGTATGTATGTGTGTGTGCATGTATGTGAGTGTGTGTACGTGCATGTTTGTGTGTGTGTGTGGGTGCATGTGTGTGGGTGGATGGGTGTGTGTGCACTTGTGCATGTGTGTGTGTTACAACTGTGTGTGTGTGTGTGTGTTACAACTCTTTGCTCTCTCAATCTCTGGCAGAAAGAGGCAG